>JASDQU010589415.1:6578-36397 GCA_032191745.1 Picea mariana | reverse complement strand
GGTGTTTTTTGATTAGCTGACAATTGGGCGAATGTTGTTTTGACACGTGGCATTTATTGGGCAAGGTGTGGTGCCACGTGGCCCAGTCATGGGCTGCCACGTGGCACCCCTTTATTGGCTATTGGTGTGTTATGTAAAATTTTATGGGTCTGTGGGGGTCGAACCCCGGACCTCCTCCCACCATGAAAGGTTTAACAAAGTCCACCCTGCCAACGCGCCATACCATGTTCCTTGTACATAATATGGTTTTTTATTTATTTGAATTTACATTGTGTAATATTTGGCGAGGGGTCAGGCTGGGGCTTAGCCCCAACCCATGGTCATATAGTTTATTTCATGTGGCCATACCATATCACGCGAGAGTTATGTTTTTCAATGGCGCGCGGGAATTGTGTTGTATGGTTTAAGCCACGGTTCTATTGTGTTACGCCATACGACCACCATTTTAAATGAGAGCACGGGTGTTACACACGGAGCCAGCCCCCGGTCACACTAACTCTACCATACAACCATTGTGTGCGGGGTTTTCAACTCTTGGCTCATGGTTATATGTATGTTCGCATATGACCTTTGAGCGCGTGGGAGTTGGGGTTGGTCCATTTTAAATGGTTAGCCCCTGGTTTCATTTATGCGCGTAGATGACCTTGCCACACATGTTTTTGCACGCGGATTCAAAAACTATTCAAATGGTTAACACCCACATGGTTAGCCACTTGTCACATGCCTGTTCAATGGTAGCAACGGGTGCCTATTTTTGCGCTGGGACGTGGCCACATGGCCCCCATGCACCTAACACCTCCGTGATTCGGGGGCTTAGTTCCCTAACCGTTCAACAATTTGGTGCATTTTGTGGAGATGTGTGCGGGTGCTGGGTTTAGGCATGGGAAATGCCCAGAAGCCAGGTTACTCACACACGGGTGCGAAATGGCGAACCAGAGATAGCAAGCTTAAAGGAGAAAAATGGCAGGAGGCCTAACTTCTTCATCTTTTGGCCAAATGAGGTGCCGTAAAATCCCAGCTAAGGGTTTTTGGACATTCTGAATTCATTGGCACTACTTTCATAGCCATTTGAAGACTGATTTTGCAGGTTTTTAACCATTGAAGTTTGAGGAAGCTCTAGGGAGCTTGAAGCCCTCATTGTTTGAGGCCATGCTCAGATGAGCCCTAGTCTATTTTTTTGACTGAATAGTCATTTTTGACTAATTGTTATGCTATGAACACATTGGGATAGGTTTCATATCCATTGGAGGACTTTTACAGGTGTTTTTGCCACAGAGAAGCTCAGGGAAGCTTAAAGGCCACATGTAGAAGAGGTCATGACTGGATGAGACAAGATCCATTTTCAGAGTTCTATTAGTCATTTTTGGTATTTTTATGTATTCTGAACCCAGTGGTATAGTCTGTAAATCCATTGGACTTGAGCAGCAGCTTGTAAAATAACATTTGACAAACTAATCCCAAAGAGCCTAGTCCATTGAAGGAGGCTCAAGGACATGTAGCCCAGAGAGGGGTGAACTCCTTTATCATCTTGTTATTGTTGTGAGTTTGATGGGTTATTTGTTGCAAGTGATGTTGCTGTGTATTTGTTTAAAGCACATATTTAACCTTTTAAAAGAACATTTCCTCACACATGAACATTGAAAAGAAGAAGCATGAACTTAACACATAAATCGTCTTGCATATTTTAACACATGAAGCAAGGTCCTGTAAATTTTATTTTATTGAGGTAGAGGGTTCTTGCATAGCATAACAAGTCAGCCTTCTATTTTCAGATCAGTTATGGAGTCCATAGTTAATCTCTTTTCAGACTCCCTAAAATTGAAAAGATCGTCGAGTGAGCTTGTTTCTTCACACTCGTTAAATTGGTCAAGAAGAACATCCTTCAATGGAGTCCATAGTTAATCTCTTTTCAGACTCCCTAAAATTGAAAATATCGCCGAGTGACCTTGTTCCTTCACACTCGTTAAAATGGTCCAGAAGAACATCCCATACGGAGTCCATAGTTAAGCTCTTTTAAGACTCCTTAAAAATGAAAATATTGTCGAGTGATATTGTCTTTGTCACACTCGTTAAAATGATTCTGAATAGACATCTTTTCAGTGCTAGTTTACCCCTTTTTCAAACCAACTAGACTACCTTCGAAAAAGGTACCCCAGTGGAGTCTCCTTTTACGTTTTTTCAGACTCTCTAAAAATGAAAAAACCATTGAGCTTACCTTTTCTGGGCTCGTTAAAATTACATCGAAGGACATGATCATTGTTTCTTGTTAATCACATTTCGATTCCTGTGTCTTTGGCCTATTGTCGACTCCATGTTTCTCTCAACGAAACCACCTAAAGCATGCCTTATATGCAAGCCTTGTAGCACATTGCCTCTGCATCCTGACACCTTGACCCAGGGAGGAATTTTTCCAAGTGTCCTTTTCCTGCACATGTCTCCTTGCTCTAAGCATCAATATGTTCCTTTAGCTTGGAACTAGTATGTTTGTGACACTTGTTCCTCCTTTGTAACGTAACATTCTTTTATTCTTTTTCAAGCTTCCAAAAAATTATTGAAAAAGACAAAAAAAATTCAAATATACCCAAAAAGAGGAAGGGAAAAGTATTTTCTTTTTGTTGGTAGAACAATGAGTCACCCTTGGACAAAGCACATCCTTCTGTTTGTTCATCAAGATATGGGATTTAATATGAACTTAGGAAGTTGTTCTCGCTACATAGAGATGTGTCTTCCCCCATTTGGTTATTCTTACAAACATATGGAGAGTTTTCATTGCCTCTTGCACTGTGAACTTACGTCAATATCACGCTGCCTGAGTCTCATATTTTTTCATGCTAATTGTCCAAGGGAAGTTTTTACCAAGCTTGAATCATCCCTTCTACAGTTTTTCTTTTGACCTCATGCCCGACCATCCCGTAAGCCCAATCCAATCTTTGTTCGAAATCAATGAAGCCTTCAGCCTGATCATCAAGATCCTATAGTCTATTCCCGACGAGCCGTCAAATACCTCTAGGTAGTAAAGCCGTACACTCATATTACACTCCTACCCGAGTTGTGAAGATTTTGAAGTTGTTTCTCGAGCTCTGAAGACCTCAAATCTAGCCATCAGGCAACATTAGCTTCTTGAAGATGGATACTTTACATGTATATATTTTTTATTTCGAGATGTAGACCAGCTATGTATTGCTCGTGGCTACACTTTATATAGTTATATGACATGGATTTGCAGTGTATTAGATTGGCAACCATGATTTTATTTTCATTCCGAGCATGGGTATGCCCGCCTCGGTGAGACAATTGTTATTTTTGCAGATGGCACCTCCTGAACTCTGGTCCTTGGGCTCACTCGCTTCATATGTTGGTGAATATTGGTAATGTATTTCAGCCATCATATGCTCTTCTAACCTCACACATTAGGGGGCATCCATTATAACCCTGATTTTCACAAGACATACATACCTGTCATCAGGCCATCTCACTGGCCATTCTTGCCAAGCCAAACATTGAACAACTCTTCTAAAAACCCCCATTTTGAAGGCACACATGCCCTTCTCCACTACTGCACACGTATGCACATTGGCTGACCCATTACAACCCGCGTATACTGAAAAAATCATAAAAAATTAGAAATTTGCAGATGGAATACAAATTTCTGGGTAATTGCCTAAACCATTTGACCACCCATAGTTGGTCATTCAACTGGATAACTACCCTCTTTCAGCCTATAAAATAAGAGGTAGGGGTCCTATTTGAAAAGAGAAAAAGAAGAGAAAAGAAACTCTGCCCTTTTTTGTATTCCCCTTGCCCCAATATCTTGCAACCACCTTGTGTTTCTACTGAAGAGAAGGAGCATTTGTGAAAGTAGTTGGTGCATAGTTGAAGAGGAGATTAGGACCAGATTTAAGGAGAAGTGACCGATCTCATCATTGTAAGTTACTTGTGTGAGGTTAATAAAAAGAAGTACTTTTCCCATCCTGCCATATGAGGTGTTCAATATTCATTTTTTTATTATATTTTGTTAGAATCTCTAACCCTTTAGTTCATATATAAGATGCATGTTTGGCGTTCTTTGTTTGTCTGTTTATGAATGCAGATTGGATTTGGGAGGAATCTTGTAGTCGAGGAGCAACTGAACGCCAAAAGGATCGACATCAAACACGGATGTTAAGGTAGAGTGAATTGATCCTTTTACCCTTGTATTTATGTATGAATGTGGGGTATATGTTGGGATGATGGTAAAAAGTAGGAGACTTTAGATGGTCATTTTCTACATACTCATTAGAGTGGGATGCCTCTCTTTCTACCAAAATATGCAAAGAGGCCATCCAGAGCTGGCAAGACAGTTTGCATTACATTTTGATGGCAGGAGAACCAAGGTAGGGGATTTAGAATTTGAGGTGACTGAGGCATCTTTTTTAGCTGCAACATGAATCCCTAGTATAGGTGAAAAGTAGTTTAAATCCATGGCTTTGAATTCAGCCTATGTCAAAGATCTCCTTAAGCCTGGACATCAAGCCAGTGATTTGTCTAAAGGTGTGCCAAGGAGTTGATTGATTGAACAGTTTGACAGGATATTGAAGATCATCCAAAGATATTTTACATGTGAAGGGAGGTTTAACACATTATACCAGTACCATATAAGGCTTTTCTGTATTTTACTGGTAAAGTTGAAATGAATATTCCATACTACTTGTTAAGGAGCATAGGTAAGATGTCAGACATGATTCAATCCAAGTCTAAGCATGTGGATACTAGCATCTTCCACTCTGGATTGATCAGAATGCTAGTCTCTGAGGAATTGGTTAAGAAAGAGATTTCATGGGAACATTTTGTTGTTTCTTCTCACTTTAAGTTGGATATAGCATCTTCTCCTCAATCGCAGATTGCAAGTCCTTTATCACTCAACAATGTTGTTAAAGCAGGGACCATTAGGAAGAAAAAAGGAATAACCCATGTTCAAGTTTCAAAGGTCATCAAGCAAGTCACAAAAAAAGAGGAGGAAGCTTTTCCTTTCCCACAGAGAGATTTTTCACCACCTCCTCCACCAGGGTTAGAAGAGGTTCCTTCTTCTACCAAAACTACATCAAAGAAAGGGAAGAAGCTACACTTCCCCTCTTCTCCTCCAGTAGCCAATACCAAGGGAAGAAGACCTTTTACAAGATCATCGGTTCCCAAAGAGGTTTTTGAAGAACAATCTCCATCAGAGATCCATGTACAAAAGAAGAAGAGTAAAGGCATTAAAAAGCTTGTGGAAAGGAAAGAAGAAAACCCTATGAAAAAGAAGAAAAATAAAGACAAATACATCAAGAAGCCTGATGAAGTAGACAAGGAAATTCCCATGCAGATGGAAAAGGAGACCGAGAAAAAGCCTGTTGAGACTGTGTATGTCACTACTCCACCTGAAAGTCAGACATTCAAAAGATTGATCAGGAAAATTAGGGGATGCTAGGAAGGAGGTAGCTCATCTTAAAGCATAAGATATGATTCACAGGGCTCAGATGAAAGAACTCATGGATGGATACAAACACACTCTTGACCTAGCAAGGTTTGCAGCAACAAAGGCCCAACCTCTCCATAGGCAACTCCAAAACATTTATAGGTAGAATAGAGGCTTTCAATCTCAGAACAGGAAGCTCAAGGAAGAGTTGAAGCATTTTCAAGATGAAGTAGATCAAAGAAACTTATAGGTATTGGTTGAACATGCTATTGAGAAAGGGACACCAACAGTTAATGAAAACAAAACTCCACTAAAGAAGCCTAGCATTGTTAAAAGGAAGAAGTCTGCTACTCCAAATGAAGATCCTCCTTCTACAAGAAAGAGTGTGAGGTTAAGTGTTAAGGTAACGAAATAGTTGGTGAAAAGTGCACCCCATTTTTTAGAATGGTTCCTTTTTTGTGAGGGTAAATTGTTATTGGAATATCACCTCTTCCACCTATACAGACTTCTAAGTACTTGATTATCAGAGTTTTGGGTTTTTGTGAAGTGCTAACTCCCTCAACAGTAAAATGCAAACATTTTGTAGTGCTTTGGCACTACGTAATAGTCTATTTTGGTATTACACCGATATGCTACCTATAGTACTAACAAGTTACCTAAATATAATGGGTTTAATACTATGGAAAGTCACCACTTGCTCTGCACATGGTCAATTTGGAGGTGTTGTGTTTTTTACAGCGCTACCTAAAATTTGTTCACAAATGCACAGTGGCGCTACCGAAATTTGCTACGCAATGTCTGGAAGAGATGGAATTTACACACTAACGCAACACAGTGGCGCTACCTAATATTTCACAGAGGCCAGATTTTGTACGGGGGATAGGAAGGTTAGGTGCTACCTTTTCTACTTGTCCAGTTTTGAAGTACACTACTCAGATTGCTACCCAAAGAAGCTGCCAATAGACACCAGGGATCCAAGAGGGCCAAGCTAACAAATTTTTGGATAGATGATGATGGAGAAGATTGTAGAAACAACAACCGACATCATGAGGACAACCATATGCTCTTGAAAGACACATGGAAAACAAGGAGTTGCGCAGTAAAACAGAATCAAATCAGTTTGAAGTTTGGTTGGATTAGTCACCAACATGTTCCTACTTTATAGCATAAGTTGTTAGCCAAGTTGTTAGATGAAATAAATTCTTAGATATTTTCAAGGGAAGGAGGCCATCTCGTTCCTCTAGTTGTTGCCTCCCTTTTGTTATAAATAGACAGATGAAATTCTTTAGTAGGGTCGGATGGTTGAGAAAGGCTCCCTTAGACCGTAATATTTTGATGAAGTGACTATGAACTAGCTATGTACTGGACTTAAGACATTTTGGCTAATAGAAATTATCTTCTCTTTCAGCTTATTTTCTTCTGATGCTAAATTTTCATGCTTTGAATGATTCACATGAAATATTTCAGTGATATTATGGTGGATTTTTGATCATTATATTATCATGATGTTTATTTAGCTTCCTTAGTTTCTGAGTTCAAGAAGATCTTGTGTTAAGAAAATTTCTTCCTTAGGATTTTTGTAGACCTGATGTTTACAATAGCCCCTACATTCCTCTCATTCAAGTCTTCCCTCTATTCATACTTACTCCCAATTACTGATTGAAGTTATCCAAGACCTTGATTGCTGGTGCATGCTAGCCCTGTTTTATGAGTTGGAACATTATCATTTTGAGTCTTTTCCATTTGACCCTTTAAAACACTCTTACAATCATATATAACCTGATGGGTAATGAGCTTTCCTTCCATGCAATCTGAAGGTGATTCCTAGTGCTAACATTCTTGGTGTCGTTGCTGAGGAACGATTTGAAGACTTTCCCCTGGGATCAAACGACACAACATACTAGTCCTAAAGGTGCATTAGAACTTAGTATTTTTAAGATTTCATCTTGCACTTGGATACTCCAATGTTTTATCTCTAGCACCTAAAGGTAGAAATACAAGATCAAATCCACAACTACCTTTGATTCCATCTGAGGCTGACCCAGAGAAAATAATCAAGAAGGGAAAATATTCTCTAAAATTTTTTTATGCTGCTGCTACAAGTGCTTCTGGTCAATTGCTTGATTCCACTCTTGATACTCCAGTTGTTTTATCAAGTAAGCTTTCTTTACCTTTTGCTGAAGTATCTAAGAAACTTGATTTTGAAGAGTTTCTTGTTGAATACTCTTCCTTTGAAGCTGAATTGAAAGAATAAAACATTGACATATTCTCTTCCTCTGACATTGAAAAGTTTTTCAGTCTTGATAGTTTTGAAGATTTCCCTACTTTAGGTTTTGCTACACCTCTTTCTGTTAAAAAATTTGTTGCCAAAGAAGTAGAAACTTCATCCCCTTCACAAACTTTACCATCTTCTTCCAAGACTCAACCCTCCACTGTGAAAACTGAACCCCCCCCCTTCATACTTTCATTCTTCTCCTAATCAACACATAGTCAAGTCTCCTTCTCCTTCTTGTTCACCAAGAGTTCAAAATCAAATGGCAGTTGTTAACCCCCCTGCAGATATAATGGATGTCATAGTGGCTACAAGATACGCTCTTCTAGTATTACCTCAGCCAATGAATGCTCTCCCTCCTAGAGATTATTTGAAATACATGCCCAAGTTTACGGGAGAAGAAGATATAACAACTGAGGAACATCTTGCTTCTTTCTACAGCTATGCAGATAACCAAAATATTGAAAATGAGGATGTGTAGATGAGGGTTTTCATCCAAAGCCTTTTTGGTGAGGCTAGGAAGTGGTTTAGGGGTCTGGACCCTGGATCCATTACTGGTATTGAAGCATTAGACAAAGCCTTCTTGAGGCACTGGGGGGACAAAAAGGACTTTTTGTACTACATCACCGAATTTGGATCCCTAAAAAGGAAATAAGGAGAGTCTGTCTCTAACTTTTTTAAAAGATTTAACAAAATGTACAACAAGATTCCTGATGAGATAAAACCCACTGAAACCTCTGAAAAAATCACTTATGCCAGTGCCTTTGAGCCTGAGTTCTGCCTCCTATTGAGAGAAAGAAGATCACCTTCCTTAGTTCATATGCAAGATGCTTCCTCAGAGGTAGAATCCAATATAGTGGCATCAGATAAGCTTAGGGGGAAATCTTATAAGGATAGGAGAAAAAACAAAGTTGAAGCTTCAACTTCTGATTCATCTACTATCCATTCTCAAGTAGATGAGCTGACCAAATTAGTAAAATCTCTTTCTCCTGAGATTGAGAAGTTAAAATCATAAGGGAAACATACATATAGAAATGCTCAAAATACTGACAATAGAGGTAACTTCAGGAGACCAAATAATGCTCCCCAAATCCTTCCCAGAGATCCCAGAAACAAAGAAAGAGATGATCACAGGGTACAAGCTCCTTTCCAAAAAAAATTGGTTGTTGATGAAGAAGAGGAGGAGGTAGATGTTGATCCTGAGATTCACTACTTAGGTGACACATCCCCATCCCCACTCTTGACTCAATCCTCTTATGAGCAATCCTTGATGGATATCCAAATTAATGAATTAAGTAAGGGAGAGAAAGAAAAATAAAATACTAAAAGATATAATCTGAGATCTAAAAAGAATGAAGAAAAAAATAATGCCCCTAATCATTCTACCCAAAAAGAAGATTCTGCCAAGTCTGTGCCAATGAGTAGAAAGGAAAAATACTCTCAAAGTCCACAAGTTCTGATTAGAAATCCTTCTCCTGAAACCAAAGAAATCTTGAAACCTTCTTCTTCCTTTAGTTTTGAGAATGAGATCTAGAAAATAAAGATCCCTGTACCTTTTTTGGAATTGATAAAAAATGAATAATTTAAAAAATATCTATCCAAAATGTAACAGCCCGAAGCCTCTCCAAATGCCACTGATTCAGTAAATCTACAAGATGAAAAACCAACAGTGATTTTGGATCCATTAATAGAAGACAAAGATGATTCATCCCCCCCTTTCTATACGTCACTGAATATTCATGATAAGGTGCTACATAATTATTTGATGGATTCAAGGGCATCCCACAATCTCATGCGGAAATATGTTATGGATGAACTTGGGTTAGAAATCACAAAGACTTACCATGACTTGTATTCTTTTGACTCCAGAAAAGTGAAGTGTCTTGGAGTCATTAAGGATATGGTGGTGACTTTATTTTAGTTTCCCATGACAAGTATACTTATGGATATCGTAGTAGTTGATGTTCCCCCTAAGTTTGGCATGCTCTTGTCAAGATCCTGGATAAAATACTTGGGGGAACCTTGCAGATGGATCTCTCTTATGCTACTATTCTCATTTTTGGGGGAGAGCATAGGAGAATTTACAGGGAAGCTCAATTGGCCTACATCATTAGTGATGAAGCAAACCCAACAAATCACCCTGTTTTTTCTTTTGATACAGATCTAGGATGTAGCATTTTGTAGCTTACGGATGCTCTTGAAGCCCCTCTAGAAATCAAAAAATAGTCTGTTACCTTTTGTCAATAGCCTCCTCTAACCACTTCTGTCTGGAAGATGTTCTTTGATGGAGCCTCTTCTAAGGAAGGTGCTGGTGTTGGGGTGGTATTTGTCTCACCAACTTAAGAAACTATATCTTTTTCATATAAACTAGAATTTGAAACTACTAATAATGTGGCAGAATATGAAGCTCTTGTCTTGGGATTGAGGGTTGCTAAAGACATGGGAATAGAAGACTTATCAGTATTTGGGTATGTTGAATTAATATTCTATCATATCAAAAAGCTTTATCAAACAAAGCACCCTAGGCTTAGATCTTACAGAAATGAAGTATGGGACTTGGTGGACAGTTTGTTCTCTGCTTTTAACATATCATTTATTCCTAGATAAGAGAATACTATGGCTGTATCAACAAGCAACTTCATAATTCCTATACCACCCAAAATAAAGTATGATGTAGAAGTCAAATACAAACCTTCTATACCGGACAATGTAAGATATTGGAAGGTGTTCGAAGATGATTTAGAACTTAAAAATTTCCTCGAGACTATTGATGAGTTTTCTGCATTACACATTGATCAGGATCATGATTCAACAATTACTCCTCATGTTGATGTTTTCCTCAATAAAATTTCTAATCACCATATTTTGCATCTACCTAGCAATCATATTCCAAAAGGACTAGTTCCTTTGGAAAGATTATTTGATGGGAACGATGTGGTAGTGAAAGGGAAGGTATCCACTGATGATACTGATATAACTGAGTGCAATTTGGACGAAAAGAATCTGAAATATGTCATATTGTCAAGTAGCCTATCATAAGAGCAGAGGGTAGAATATACTAAGTTGTTGAAGGAATTTTCTGATGTATTCTCTTGGACTTATGAATATCTCAGAACTTATGACACAAGCATTATAGAGAACAGGGTTCCATTAAAAGAAGACACCAAACCCTTCAGGAAAAAGTTGAGGCAAATCAATCCTATGTTGCTTCATGTCATGGAGAAAGAGGTAAAAAATATTTTAGATGAAAAAATTATCATTCCTTTGAGGTATTCTGAATGGGTGGCCAATTTGGTCCCAGTAAGAAAAAAGAATGGAGAAATCAGACTTTGCGCTGATTTTCGAAATCTGAATAGAAGCTCAAAAAAGGATAATTACCCTTTGCCCAAGATGGAGCACATATTAGAGAAGGTGACAGGAGAATCTAGGATGTCCATGGTTGATGGTTTTTTCGGGTACAATCAGGTCTTTGTTTTGCCAGAAGATAGAGAGAAGATGACCTTTACCACTCCTTGGGGTACATTTATGTACACTAAGACGCCCTTTGGTTTGAGGAATGCAGGGGCAACTTTTCAGCGAGCTATGGAGATAGCATTTATTAGAGAGAAGGATAATTTTGTTGTTATCTATTTATATGACATAACAATGTACTCTTAGTCTAATAAAGAACACTACGATCACTTAAGAAAGGTTTTCTTGAAATGCAGAAAATTTGGCCTCTCTTTGTATCCGAAAAAATCATTGTTTTCCATGAAGGAAGGAAAATTATTGGGGCATATCGTGTCAGCTAAAGGAGTAAGGATTGATTCCATTAGGGTTGAAGCTATACAAACATTGTCACTCCCTAGATCCAAAAAAGAGGTTCAATCTTTTCTGGGAAAAAATTAATTTTTTGAGAAGATTTGTGTCAAATTTTGTTGAGTTGGTTAAGTATATCACAACCATGTTGAGGAAGGGTAGTGAAATCAAATGGACTGTTGAGTCCCGTGATTCTTTTGATTGGATAAAGAAATCCCTGACTGAAGCCCCGATTCTTGTCAGCCCATACTACTCCAAGGACTTTCTTATTTTTTCTTTTGCCTCTTTTGATACAATAGCTATAGTCCTATTACAGAAGAACGTTGAAGGCTTAGAGCAACCCATTTCCTTTTTCAGCAAGGCATTGAGAGATGCTTAATTAAAATATGACATCATGGATAAGAAATCTTATGCATTGGTTAAATCTCTTACGTCCTTCAGATTTTATGTCCTGCATTCAAGAGTTATTGATTATGTCCCATCAGTTGTTGTAAAAGAAATTCTTATTCAGCCTGATATAGACGGAAAAAGGAGCAAGTCGATTGCTAAATTACTTGAATTTGATTTGGAAATTAAGCCTACCAAATTGGTTAAAGGCTAGGGTTTATCCAAGCTCTTGGATTAATCAAATTGCTCAGCATTGGGGGTGAATTTCATCCACTCATGTTCAGAAAATCAGCAGGCTGAATTAACTGATAAAGGTTCTCAAATCATCTCTGCATTGGAAAATTGTAGCTGGTACAAGGACATTATATTTTTTCTACAAAATTTACAGCCTCCAAGTGGTATGGAAAAGAACAAGGTGAGAGCCTTAAAACTCAAATAAATAAAGTATTTCCTTGTTGATCAGATTTTGTATTGCAAGGATCCATTAGGAGTGCTTTTGAGATGCCTAGACCCCCAAGAAGCCCAAAAGATTATGTCTGATTTTCATGAAATTTTATGTGGGGGGCATCATTATTTGAGAACCATGACATACAAGATCCTCGGGGCTGGGTACTTCTAGTCTATTTTGTTCACTGATGTTTGTGCTAAGATCAGAGCCTATGCTAAATGTTAGAAGTTCTCTGGAAAGCAACAGCTTAAGTCTTTTCCATTAAAGCTTGTGGCAACTTCATGACCTTTCCAACAATGGGGCCTAGATTTTATTGGGGAAATTCATTCTACTTCCAGTGGTCAACATAGATGGATATTGATTGTTTCAGATTACTTTACTAAATGGATTGAAGCTATTCCTACAAGGGATGATCCCACAAAGTGATCATTGGTTTCATTGAAGACATTATGGCAAGGTTTGGGTGTCTTGACAGAATCGTCACTGATAATGCTACATATTTCAAACATGAACCATCGATTCAGTTATGTGAACAGTTTGGGATCACTTTGATTCATTCTACCCCTTACTACCCTCAGGGAAACGGGCTTGCAAAATCCTCAAACAAAATCCTTATAAAGATCATTAAAAATATGTTAGAGGATAACAAAAAGGCATGGGACTCAAAACTCAAATTTTCTTTATGGGCTAACAAAGTGATGGTAAAAAGGTCCCTGGGACTTTCCCCTTTCTAGCTGGTGTATGGAGTTGAGGCCATTTTTCTCTCTCAGCTTGCCTTACCTGTGGCAAAATTCTTCCAAGATTACCAAGGGTAGCTCGATCATATGATCAGAAGGATTCAACAACTGGTTGAAGTGTAGCAGACTCAGAAGAAGCTTGTAGACAAAGCATATGATCATCAACTGAAGATCAAGCAGGCATTCAACAAGAAAGTGAACAAAGAGGATTTTCAATTGGGCGATCTGGTGCTTAAGTGGGATGCACCGAAGCAAGATAAAGGCAAGCACGGTAAATTTGAAGCTTTATGGATCGGTCCTTTCAAAATATCTGAGGTATTATCTAATAACACTTTCAAGTTGCATAATATGAAGAATGAAAAGGTTTTTGGTGGCTCTGTCTATAGACATTTCTTGAAAAAGTACTTTGCTTGAGCCTTGAGTGGCTCTTCATGTCATTGCAAATATCCTTTTATTTTTATTTTTGTCTCAATAACTGACCCTATAGCCCTAGGATAAGGCACTAAATCTACTCATTCTTGGTAGCCCATAGGGGGCATGCCATCCCCTGTGGAGCCAATGTTATCACACGAAATTGCCTTGGGTTTTTAGTTTTTTTTTTATCCTTTTTAAGCCTTAGATTTTAATTTTTTAAGTTTCATCAATTTAAAGTTTATGTTTGTTAGGACCCTTAGATAAATAAAGTTTTGAGTCATAACTCATGTTTGATCCTCAAATTGATTTTTGGACTTAGAACCATTTTAGTTCATGATTTAAATTTTGGACCCCTTCATGATTTGTCACTAGGATCGATCCCTCCCATGACTATATTAATGTGACACACCATTCTCCTCATTCATGACCTCGTAGGCATGCCCTGCTGTCCTTTCTTACCTGTCCAATAATTTTTAAAATTGGAGTGTTGCCCACTCATCAAGCAATTACGTAGCGCCTTTCCCATTCATCATGTTTCCACCACGAGTTATGATTACCACGACTGATGTCATGTTCGTTGTTTTCAGCGCCAAGAGTTGGTTAAATATACCTTCAAGATCTCGTATTTATGAGCCTTGATAACAGTTTGTGATTTGAAAATTCAAGAATGTTGCACTTCTCAAACTCACAGTTTTGACCAGGCAACAACGGTGCGACCAATTCTGATGCTGAGGTATATTTGAGGCCCGAAATGTTCGTGACTTCATCATGATATTTCACTGAAGCTTCAAACAGGTGTTTACTCCATAGGTATCACATGTTTTCTCCTCTGCACATTAATTTTCACAAAGAATTAGCGCTCATATTTTGGTTTATTGGGCTTGCGCAGTTGTAAGGGACTCATCTTTGCATCATACCCTTGTCTCCTCTCTTTTCAAACCTGTGAACTTCATTTCCTGTATCAAAGCCTAATTACATCTGTCCACCATAGCTATTGAGGTTGAAAGCCTCTAAAATGTATATCCTCTGCATACGCATCACGCTACCCAGAGTCGCTGCTTAACCACACTGTGTCTCCTCTACTTCCTTTGATTTTCAAGTTAATCATTTTTTCCCAGCTACAAAGGGCCAATTAAAGAGTACCCTCTCACTATCTGAACTTTCAATACCTGTACAAATCTAGGGGTGGGATTTCCACAGTCAAGACTTGTCTTACTAACACCAGTTCGTTTCAAAGGTCATCTTTGTACATTTGAAAATCGTTTTTAAGTCATCCTGGTTATTACTACCTCATAAGCCACAAGAAGATCTCATTCTAAGCTATGGGGACTCCTCAGATGAAGAAGACACACAAAGGGGGCAAGATGGTTAGAACAGAACCTATGTATATGCATATTTTTGATACAAATCCCATGGAAAGAGAGTTTTTTCAAAGAGTGGGATGCCTCTCTTTCTGCCAGAATATGCAAAGAGGCCATCCAGAGGTGACAAGATAATTTTCATTACATTTTGATGGCAAGAGAACCAAGGTAGGGGATTTATAATTTTAGGTGACTGAGGCATCTATTTCAGCTGCAACAAGAATCCCTATTATCGGTGAAAAGTGGTTTAAAGCCATGGCTTTGAATTCAACGTATGCCAAAGATCTCTTTAAGCCTGGACATCAAGCCAGTGATTTGTCTAAAGGTGTGCCAAGGAATGGATTGATTGAATAGTTTGATAGGATATTGAATATCATCCAAAGATATTTTACATGTGAAGGGAGGTTTAACACATTGTACTAGTACCATATAACACTTTTGTTGCATTTTACTCATAAAGTTGAAATGAATATTCCCTACTACTTGTTAAGGAGCATAGGTAAGATGTCAGACATGATTCAATCCAAGTATAAGGATGTGGATACTAGCATCTTCCACTCTGGATTGATCAAGATGCTAGTCTCTGAGGAATTGGGTAAGAAAGAGATTTCATGGGAACATTTTGTTGTTGCTTCTCACTTTAAGTTGGATATAGCATCTTCTCCTCAATCGCAGATTGCAAGTCCTTTATCACCCACCAATGATGTTAAATCAGGGACCAGTAGGAAGAGAAAGGGAAGATCCCCTGTTCAAGTTTCAGAGGTCATCAAGAAATTCACATAAACAGAGGATGAAGCTTGTCCTTCCCCACAGATATATTTTTCACCACCTCCTCCACCAGGGTTAGAAGAAGTTCCTTCTTCTACCAAAACTACATCCAAGAAAGGGAAGAAGCTACACTTCCCCTCTTCTCCTCTAGCAGCCAATACCAATGGCAGAAGACCTTTCAAAAGATCATCAGTTCCCAAAGATGTTTTTGAAGAAAAATCCCCATCAGAGATCCCTATACAAAAGAAGAAGGGTAAAGGCATTAAAAATCCTGTGGAAAGGAAAGAAGAAACCCCTGTGAAAAAGAATAAAAATAAAGACAAAGACATCAATAAGCCTGATGAAGAAGACAAGGAAATTCGCATCCAAGTGGAAAGGGAGACTGAGAAAAATCCTGTTGAGACTGTGGATGTCACTACTCCACCTGACAGTCAGACATTCAAAAGATTGATTAGGCAACTTAGGGATGCTAGGAAGGAGGTAGCTCATCTTAAAGCAAAAGATATGATTCACAGGGCTCAGATGAAAGAACTCATGGATGGATACAAACACACTCTTGACCTAGCAAGGTTTGCAACAACAAAGGCCGAACCTCTCCATAGGCAACTCCAAAACCTTTATAGGCAGAACATAGGCTTTCAATCTCAGAACAGGAAGCTCAAGGCAGAGTTGCGCCATTTTCAAGATGAATTAGATCAAAGAAACTTGCAGGTATTGGTTGAATATGCAATTGAGAAAGAGACACCAACAGTTATTGAAAACATAGCTCCATTGAAGAAGCCTTTCATTGTTAAAAGGAGGAAGTCTTCCATGCCAAATGAAGATCCTCCTTCTACAATAAAGAGTGTGAGATTAAGTGTTAAGGTAACGAAATAGTTGGTGAAAGGTGAGCCCCATTTTTGAGGATGGTTCCTTTTTTGTGAGCGTAAATTGTTATTGGAATATGACCTCTTCCACCTATACAGGCTTCTAAGTACTTGGTTATCAGATTTTTGGGTTTTTGTGAAGTGCTAACTCCCTCAGTAGTGAAATGCAAACATTCTGTAGCGCTTTGGCGCTATGGAATAGTCTATTTTGGTATTACATTGAAATGCTACATACAATGATGACAAGTTACCTAAAGATGATGGGTTTAATACTATGAAAAGTCACCACTTTCTCTGCACATGATCAAGTTGGAGGTGCTTCATTTTTTACAGCGCTACCTAAAATTTGTACACAAACGCACAGTGGCGCTACTGAAATTCGCTACGCAATATTTGGAAAAGACGAAATTTGCACACAGACATAGCACAATGGTGCTACCTAAATTTGCTACCTAATATTTTGTAGAGGCTAAAGTTTGTACAGGGGTAAGGAAGGTTAGGCACTACATTTTCTACTTGTCCAGTATTGAAGTACGCTACTCAGATTCCTACCCAAAAAAGATGCCAACAGACACCAGGGATCCAAGAGGGCCAAGCTAACGACTTTTTGGATAGCTCATGATGGATAAGATTGTGGAAACAACATTTCGCATCATCAGTACAACCATATGATCTTGAAAGACACATGGAAAACAAGGAGTTGCACAACAAAAGGGAATCAAATCAGTTTGAAGTTTGGTTGGATTAGTCACCAACATTTTCCTATTTTATAGCATAGGTTGTTAGACAAGTTGTTAGATGAAATAAATTCTTAGAGATTTTCAAGGGAAGGAGGCCAGCTCATTCCTCCAGCTATTGCCTCCCTTTTGTTATAAATAAATAGATGAAATTCTTTAGTAGGGTTGGATGGTTGAGCAAGGCTCCCTTAGACTGTAATATTTTGATGAAGTGACTGTGAACTGGCTATGTACTGGACTTAAGACATTTTGGCTAATAGAAATCAGCTTCTCTTTCATCTTATTTTCTTCTGATGCTAAATGTTCATGCTTTGAATGATTCATATGAAAGATTGTGGTGATGTTATGGTGGATTTTTTATCATTATATTATCATGATGTTTATTTAGCTTCCTTAGTTTTTGAGTTCATGAAGATCTTGTGTTAAGAAACTTTCTTCCTTAGGATTTTTGTAGACCTGATGTTTATAGCAACCCCTACATTCCTCTCATTCAAGTCTTCCCTCTATTCATACTTACTCCCAATTACTGATTGAATTTATCCAAGACCTTGATTGCTGGTGCATGCTAGCCCTGTTTTCTAACTTGGAACATAATCATTTTGAGTCTTTTTCCATTTGACCCTTTAAAACACTCTTACATTCATATATAACCTGATAGGTACTGGGCTTGCCTTCCATGCAATCTGAAGGTGATTCCTAGTGCTAACATCCATCAACATGCTTGTGTGTTGAGGAGCAGGAGTGAAGAAGCGTGTTGTCAGGCCCCTGGATAAAAGAAGCAAGTTGTCAGGCCTGTGAGCAACTCTCTCCAGGTGAAAGAATGTGTTGAGGAAGTGAGTTCTCCTGGAGGGATTCTAGTAGCAGATACAGATCTTTGAGAATTCTTGATCCAACCTGTTGCTAAAGCCCCAGAAAGGGAGGTGAAGCAGTCGATGGACTGTGGGACAGTGAAGGTGTATACTCTTGGGGTGGGACAGGCATGTTGGGAATTAGAGTCTTTTATTTGTGGGCATAAGTGGCTCCTTAAAGGAAATCATTCTTGTTGTACTGTGCAACTTCTTGTTGTCCATGCCTAACCTAGGAATCCCTTTCCCAGTAGAGTTTTGTTCCAACTCAGGGGTGACCCACTGCTGAGAGTGATGAGCAACGTGGTCTAAGGCTAGGAGGTGCATGTAAGGTTTGCATGCATTTGGTTTACTTCAATTAAGAGATAAGATTAATGGTTAAATGATGTATTTAAGTGCATGTATATGATTCTTGTAATAATATCATGTGTTATGATGCATGTATGTTTCCATATTATCTCTTTCATTTCCTGCTAAGTTTATATGTGAATTTTTCTGCAAAAGAGCTCTGTTTGAGGTAGCGTGCCCAGATTTTTGGTGGTTGGGGACGTTACAAATTGGTATCAGAGAACAAATATGTTTACTCAGTGACAACGCCTGACCTGTTGGTGGCTTGGGACATTACAAAATGGTATCAGAGCATTTTTTGAAGTATCACGGCCCACCCCAGGTGGTTGGGGATGTGAAAAATTGGTATCAGAGCCATGGTTTCAACACTGAGCCTGGATGGTCCATGTTAGTGGAAGTTGAAGAAAAAAGTTCGGAAAGAAATTGTTGTCGAAATAGAAAAAATATGAGTTAAGAGCGTCTCTGAGTGCCAAGAGAATACCTTGGCCATGTTATGAAGCTCAGGAGGTATAACGCTTTATGCAATGAAAAAAAAGAAAGAAGCCACAACAACCATTGTGTTGGGCTGCAAGGTTTTAATTTAGGGCGTAAGATCTATGCAGGGGAAAGGCCAACTTTTTCCAGCCGTCAGATATGGAAAAAGGTGCATGAGATTTAACCTCCAAGTCCTTCAAACTTCGTGACTTCGGTGAAGTCTATGTGTTATAGAGAAAAAGGGGTCGTAGCCCAAAGTTTCAAAGTCCCGGAGTGGATCTACACCATAAATCCGGGGATAATTGCTTGACTGTTGGTTTTGGTCTAAGATATATCAAACCGTTAGATCAATCCAAAAGCAAAAGGTAAGGCATAGTGGTGAGAAATAGATCTCAACCGATAGATCTATGCGCGAATGATTGTGAGTTTTAGATCTCACAACAATGCAGAAATTAGGCATTCAAGAGTAATAAGGTGTGATAGAGTGAAAACTCCCGAAGTTCTGAAGTCTGGAGTTAATCCAAAACATTCATCAAAAGGGACATGTGTCGACAGATTGGCTTGTTCAGGAATTCGACAATCAAGAGAAACAAAGTGTGCTAAGGAAAAAACTCCCAAAGTCTGGAGTTAATCTGGACCATTCATAAAAGGAGACGTGTGTCATAAGATCAACTTAATCAGAGTTCGACATTTAGGAGAATTGGAGTTTGCAAGTATAAAATATTTTGAAGCCTGAAGTCTTGAAGTGATGTGGCTTGTTGATGTCACTAGGGATGACATGGACACATGGGATGTGTGCCATGTGTCAATGAATTAAGAAATTTTGGAAGATAGAAATTCTAGTTAGAACATGACACGTGTCACCTGTCATATTGGGCCAGGTGTCTTCTTCTAGTATTTCTCCATGTGGCACTCCTCTCGAGTATGGGTAGTGGGGCCTTTGATGAATACATAAAGTAGTTAAAACCTTGGTGAAGAATTTAACTAGAATGGACCCACGATAAATTGACCCTAGTAGACGTGTGGTGCCAGATCGTGAAGTCTGGAGACTTGGTACTCTGGAGGAAAGGTGTTACAGTTAACACTGAGTAGAGAACTCCTGAAGGCCCGAAGGATGAATTAAATCTCCACCATTGGTCACAGAGGACGTGTGTCATCAGATCCCAAGGTCTGGAGACTTGGAACCTGTAAGAAATGGTTCATGATTGAGTGGGAGGAAGAAATCCCCAAAGCTCTGAAGTCCTGGACCCAGGAAGTCTTGAAGCAGCGGATGTGATGTGGAATGATGATGTCACCTGGGTGATGTGGATGTCACTAGGCATGCCAGGTGTCATAGGACCTTGTACTTGGCAACAACTTTAGTAGTCCAGAGACTTGGTAGACTTGGCACTCTAGAAGGATTGAGAGTATGGACAGTCTGGAGCTGCTGAAGCCTAAAGTTCTGTAATAAATATCAGTCGTTGGATGTTAGGAAGACTAGGACCGTTGATCCACCCCATTTCATGAGTTTGTCAATGAAACACTCTAAGATATTTGTTGTGATGTGCTTTGGAAACCGCCAAAGCCCAGAGTCCCGAAGCTCCTATCCACCATATACCTGAACAGGAAATGTGAACCGTAGATCCACCATCCTTTGCGAGTTTGCCAGTTCAATGTTCTGTGATGTTTTTGGTGTGTGAAAAGGGAAACCTTTGAAGCTTCGGAGCCCTGAATTTTCAAGGCTTCGGATAAGCGACCAACTATTAACACTTGGTCACAACCGTGGTCACATGCGATTTAAGGGATGAAGAAAAAGGGGCTAGCACCCGAAAGTGAATTGTAGAAAAAAACAGGGCTCAAAGATAGAGCCGTGGAGATTCTTGATTGACCAAAGACCCGCAGAAAATGGAGTCTGATATTCTCTTTTTGAATTAGATTGTTTAAGTTATTATGGAAAACTATTAAGTCTAATATCCTGACAAAATTCGATTGACTGTACATTTTGCATAGTTAACAATTGTCAGAACCAAACCAAATTGTTACATAGTGCAGAGAAATGGAGGAGGCACTTGATGCTTATAGTCCAGAGGATGAAGTTAGGGGAATGGATGTCCATTTGGGATTTGAAGGAACAAACTCCAATGGGCATGGAGAAGAAATAGATAAAGACATGAGCATGATGAAAACCATTAAAAATTTGCAAAAATATGTCCAAATTCACCAAGCAGATAACAAAAGGATTAAGAAAGCCAAGAGGAAATAGGAATAATTCAATATGAAGTTAATGAAGATCCTGGAAAGAATTGAAAATAAGTTGGATAAGGAAAGTGGATCCAACAAATCAGGGAGCCACAGGTCCCCTGATGAGGAAAGAAGAGAAAGAAGTGGTAACACACATCACCAACACTCCCAAAGGCATTCCAAAAAGAGGCCACACAACAGTTCAAGTCCATCTCCTAACAAAAAGCATAGGAGATCTAAAGTGGATGAATTAAAGGGTGAAATGAATAAGATCAAACCTCTTGTTTTTTATGAAGAGCACCAGAAAGATGAAGAGGTTGAGACATGGCTACTAGGCATGCAGAAATATTTCCAATTGCATAATTATTCCTCTCATGCCGAAGGAAGAATCAAAATATATCAAATGAAAGGAAAGGCATCCATGTGGTGGGATCGGCTTATGAAAGTGAAAAACATCAGAGAGAAGAATGTGACATGGAAGGAATTCAAGAGACATTTTGAAAAGAAGTACTTAACGAAGAGATACTATGACAAAAAGATGAAAGAGTTCTTTGAACTTAAATTCGGCAACATGACTATAGATGAATATTAAAGGATATTTCTAGAGCTGTTGAAGTATGTCTCCTTCATTAAGGATGAGACAGTCAAGATCCAGATATATCTGAGTGGGATTCCATCTTTTATCAGTGAAAAAATCTAGTATGATGATCCCAAAACTATGGAAGAAACCATAATGAAGGAAAAATGTCTATATGATCATCATAGGGGAAAGCCTACTTTCCAAAGAGCTTGGGAAGACAAGACGAATTTTAAGGAGAAAAGGCAGAAGGGGATCAAGCCACCATTTTTCAGAAATATTCCTCAAGGAAAACTAGTTTTGAGGGAGCCTAGGATGGCTGAAGTAGGTGGGAAAGGCCAAGGTAGACACCTATGCAATGTTGGGGCTGTAATAGATATCATAAGTATACAGATTTCCCTCACAAAAAGCTCAAGGTGAGATTTGTTCACAATGTTCAGCAAGAAAAAACTATGGAGGACATGGGCATAAGAGTATCAAGGATCTATGTAGCCCTGAACAATGATGTAGACCCCCCTTCTCTTCTAAGGGTTGCACAACCTCCCGGTCTAGGATCGATCAAGAAACTGAGTCTCATTGAATCTTTGGGTCTCTGTTAGACCCCAAACCCACTTACACAGGTCCTTCCCCAAATGCGATAGGTTGTACGAGACCCACGACTTCTCTCCTGAGCGTTGTTCTAACCTTAATGTTAAACGAGCGCTATCTCTTCTCAGCTAAGCCCTTTCTCCCTTGTGACCACTGGAGGTGACCACGTGCTTGAGTAAAAGGCATGTCATGAATTCGCATTTCACGACTCTCAGAGTGATGCTACCTTCGTTCCCCCGATAGCTGAAATCGCGATGACCCGAGATCTGCGGTCCATATTCTCCCTTGATCAATGGCTACGATCAAATCAATGTTTTGCATTTAGTGAATTTGGAGTCTTAGTACCTCCATCCTCCCGATACTTGACATTGTGATGGCACTGGATCGACAATTCAGATCCTCCCTTTGATCAATGGCTATGATCAAATTGACATTTCACGGTTCACGAGTTTGGAGTATCCTTGTCTCCGTTATCCTGATAGCCGAAATTACGATGGACTCTGGATCAACGGTCTAGATCTATCCTCAAATCTAATAGTCACTATGATTTCATGACTTCTTGTTTCATGAAGTCAAGAGACTTATCACTTCCGATCCTCCGATCCCCGAAATGCCAATATTCCACCTAAGATAATCGACGGTCTAGATCTCTCCTAGATCCAACAAATCAGATCAAGTTGCAGATTTGGGCTTCATGAATTATTAGCGTTCCACCCTTTGACTTATCCACAATGAGAATCAACGAAACACTGATTGTTTGCCACGTGTTCCTCTTGATGGATGGTTCTGATTCTCTAGTGTTCAGATCGAACGACTAAGATATTTCCTCCTTGCACTTACACTATGTTCAGAGTTAGAAAATATTCTGGGTCCTCAAAGGTCTCAGAACTTTGCACCTTCGACGAGTCCGATTCTTGGATCTCTTTAACACCTATGAAAGGTGTTACTCCTCCTGAGCTTGGTCTCATGGAGACTTCGATTTCTTGTGCACTCCTTGCGTTTCAGGGATTTTGATAACTCATATCCTTGGGATTTATCGAAGAGAAATTCCCCTCGCCTTCCCGACATTCTCCTTTTCTGGTTCTTTGACTTCTTGCAAAGTCCCTTCAACACTTAGTTGAATCTCAGATATGTGCACTCCTTGCACCATATCTTTACACAAGGTTTTGGGTTCTTGCAGATGACTGTGCATGCCTTGCACCAGTCTCTTTGCACTCCTCGCAAAGGGAAAATTTTGTGCTATCTCTTCTGAGCTTCGGAACCAAAATAGATTCCATCAATGCACTCTTTGCATTCTGTGTGCACACCTAGCACCACACCAACAGAAGAAAAACAATTGAAACTTATCCTAGCATTCACAGTTCCAACTACTCATGACGAAATTCATTCATTTATGAAAACAAAATAACAGAGAATTGCAAAGACAATGTCCACACCATAAATTGGGTCAATTTTCCTCTGTTATATTCATAAGTGAAAATGGTTACAACTGTAAATAAACAACAAAAACTGAAACTCTGAAATCTCCTACTAACTTGTAGTTCTCTAATTTGAATCTCACTACCAACCAGAAACTAGCCTCATTCGGGCGTAAAAAACCTCTATTTATCTCAGAGGGTTCTTAGGGTTCCCCCTAGCTACTTTTCTACTCTAAAACTTAACCTAACGACTATCTGGATTAGTAGCATTCCAGAGATGTAGTGGAATCTCCCACTTTGCTCGTAATCGTTCAAGCGTGCCTCCAGATTTTCCCAGCCCGATTCCAAGCGTGCCTCAAGAGATTAATTTTGGCACTGAGTTAAGGAAGTCTTCAAAATATCTATTGTAGCTGCCAGCTTTGAGCTCCTATACAGATTCATAGATGTTGATGGGTCTTGCTTTGAGTGACAATGATGCTCTTGGATCATACTCCCCTTGACAAAAATTCATGGACTCCTGTCATGATCTTCTGCACTGACTTTCCATGCTTCTAGATAGCAGCTTCATTTTCCCAACTGGCATCTTCTATTGGGTGTCCTTTCCACTTGACCAGATATTCAAAACAAGTCTTCCTCCTTGTCTTTTTTCCAATCCTCTGTTCAACAATCTTCTCCATCTGTGGTTTTTCTGCTATAGGCATTTGTTTCTCCCACTGAATATTCTCTTGATCTTGTGATCCCTCTGTTTCATATTTCCTATAAGGATACAGGTCTAAAACATTGAATATGGGAAATATGCCCACATCATCCGGCAACTCAATCTCATAGGCATTTGCATCAAACTTCCTCAAGATCTTACATGGACCTATCTTCTTCATCTTTAGCTTTTTATATGTTCCCCTAGGGAACCTTTCCTTCCTGAGATGTGACAGAACTTTATCTCCTACTTCAAATTGAAGTTCTATGCGATTTTGATCAGCTCTGTGCTTGTACTCCTGGTTAGAACTCTGCAACTATCCTCTGATCTGGGTATGGAGCCTCTACATTTCTGCATTAAAATATTCTGCTCCAGCGCTCCTGACCTCACTCTGTTCCAAGTCTCTCAACTCAGATACTCCCCTGCATTGCATTCCATACAATATTTGGAATGGGATCTTTTCAGTGCTCCTATTTGGTGAGTCATTGTATGCAAATTCTACTTGCGGCATAATCTGATCCCACTAATTATGGTGTTTAGTGACCAGACTCCTTAACAATTTCCCAAACTTCTGTTCACCACCTTAGTCTGTCCATATGTCTGAGGATGATAAGATTTGATGAAGTACAAATATGTCCCCAACTTCTTCCATAGTGTTCTCCAAAAGTGACCAAGAAATTTTGTGTCTTTGTCTGAGACAATGCTTCTAGGTAGGTCGTGAAGTCTTACAACTTCCTTGAAAAACAGATTTGCAACATGTGTTGCATCACTGGTCTTCTGGCATGGGATAAAATGTGCCATCTTTGAAAATCTATCCACCACCACAAATATAGAATCAAATCCTCTTTGCGTTCTTGGTAGTCCCAACACAAAATCCATGCTTATTGCATCCCAACGCTTCTCTGGTATTGGCAATGGTTGATGCAATCCAATGTTATTTATTTTTCCTTTTGCATGTTGGAAGATTCTACATCTGTTCACAAACTTTATCACTTATGTTCTCATACCTGTCCAATAGTATGAACTTCTCAACTGTGCAAACATTTTATCATGGCCGAAATGTCCAACCAATCCTCCACTATGTTTTTCCTTCAAAAGGTTATCCCTCATTGAGCATTTTGGTATGCACAATTGATTTCCTTTGAACAACAATCCCTCTTGAACCATGTACTTTGTCCACTAGCTTTTTTCTCTCAGCACAGGATTTTCACATGCTTCATATGCTTCCTTGAAATCTGTATCATCACAGTACATGTCCTTAAGGTGTTCAAACCCCAAGGTCTTCACTTGGAATTCCTACAGAATCAAACATCTCCTTCTTAATGCATCAACAACCTTGTTATAATTCCCAATGATATGTTCTATGACAAAATTAAAATTCTTCATAAACTCAACCCATTTTTCATCCCTCTGATTCAATTTTTCCTGCCTAGTTATGAATTGTAAATCCTGGTTATCGCTATACAAGACAAATTCCCATGGGAAAAGATAATGTCTTCATTTATTCAAGGCTTGAATTATGGCATAAAAATCATTGTCATATGTGGATTATTTTCTCTTGGTCTCATTCAACTTCTCACTAAAATAGGCAACAGGTCTATTATCCTGACTCAAAACTTCTCCTATTGCAACTACACTTGCATCACACCTCACTTGGAATGTCTTTTCAAAATTCGGCAAGACCAGAATTGGTCGTTCTATGATTTTATCCTTCAGTATATTGAATCTCCTTTAGGCCTCCCCTTTTCATTTAAAATACTTATGCTTCTTCTTCACTATATCCATCATTGGTGCATAAATTCCACTGAAGTCTCTGATGAACTTCCTATAGAATCTTTCTAATGCATGTAATCTCCTTAACTCAAACATGCTCCTTGGCGACGACCATTCTTTGATCACTTTCACCTTCTCTAGATCCATCTTCATTTCATTTGAAGAGATCACAAAACCCAAGTAAATGAGTTATGTATTCATAAAAGAGGACTTATTCATATTTATCAACAACTTCTCCTGTTGTAGCCTCCTCATCACAAATGTCAGGTTCCTCAAATTCTCTTCTTTAGTCCCTCTAAAGATCAATATATCATCCAGATATACAACCACAAAATTGCTAATGAAATCTTCCAGTATTTCATTCATCAGCCTCGTAAAAGTACTCAGGGAATTTTTTAAGACAAATGTCATAACAAGCCACTCATACAAACCTTCATTTGTCTTAAAGGTTGTTTTCCACTCATCACCTTCTCTCATACTAATATGGTGATATCCACTTTTCAAATCTATTTTAGAAAAAAAAATTCTCCACTTAAACATTCCATTAAATCATCCATTATGGGTAAAGGAAATCTATACTTAATGGTGATCTTGTTAATGGATCTTGAGTCTATACACATTCTCCATCCTCCATCTTTCTTTGGACTCAACACAATTGGTACTGCACATGGATTCAAGCTTTCTCTGACCAAACCCTTGTCTAATAGTTCCTAGACTTGGTTCTTCACCTCCTCATTCTCTTGAGGTGTCAATCTGTATGCTTCTTTGTTTGGAAAACTTGCTCCTGGTATCAAGTCAATATGGTGGATGATACTTCTAATGGGTGGAAATGAGTTTGGCAGCTCATCCACCACTATGTCAGCAAAATTTTCTAGCAATTCCTGAACTTCTTAAGGCAAATCATCCATCGAAGTACTTGTAAGGATAACTCTGGGTTTCCTCACCACAACGAACTGCATCTCCTATTTTTCCTTGACTTCTTTCAGGATTTCCTTCCCACTCATGAGAAGTATGCTTGTGATGGCCTCCTCTTTCACTCTCTTCTCCTCTATTGGTAGAAACATGTGTGTCCTACCATTCTTCTCTAATGTGTATGTATTTTTCCTCCCATTGTGAATGAAATTCCTGTGAAACTGCCATGGTCTTCCCAATAGAATATGACATACATCCATGGGAATTACATCACACAGAATTTCATCTCTATATCCTCCTATATTAAATTCAACCAAGCATTGTTTAGTAACCATTACCTAGTGTCCTTTTTGCAACCATGAGACTTTGTATGGCTTTGGGTGTGCAGTTGTCTCCAGCTCCAATTTCTCCACCATATCTGTGGATACTAAATTATCAATGCTCCCATTGTTGATTATCACCCTGCATACTCTATCTTTAGTCTTGAAAGATTTTCTAAAGAGATTGTTCCTTTGCACTGACTTTTCAACTTCTGCCTCTGGTTTTAAGAGAACCTTCCTCAATATCAGGCATCTTCCATCCTCTGATCCTTTTTCTTCAACATCTCTTCTTTGTGATTCTAAAATGTGAGCTTCACCTCCGCATTCTTTCTTATTCTTGAGGAAATACCAAGACATGTGTTCTATCTTTCCATAGGCATAGCATCTTACTTCTTTTCCTCCTCTTCTTCCTCTTCCTCTAGAAGAAATTATTCCACCACCCTGTCTTCCTCGGGAACTTCCTCCTCTTTCCGAGTGACTGTGTGGTTTCTCAGTCTCGTCCTTAAACTTATGTTCTCTTTCATGGGTAAATCCATTGATTTTTCTTGGGACCGAGCTTTTACCTCTCCCTCACTGGCTTTTCTTTCTCGCCAACTTCTCCTCTTCCTTAAACACAAACTAATAAGAATCCTCCACTGTTCTTACTGACATCATGCTGAGCTCATCCTGGATTTCATATCTCAGGCCATTTATATACTTGGAAAACTTTTCTTCATCTCCCTCTCTTTGTCTAGTTCTGATGTTCAACCTATATAACTCCTCTGTGTACTCCTTAACTGTCATCCCTTTCTATCTCAGGTTTTGCATTTTCCTGAACAGATTGATCTGATAATATTTGGGCATGAACTTACCCTTCAACTTGGCTACCATTCTGTCCCAAATATTTATATTTTGTTTTCATTTTCTTCTTCTTTCAGTATACATCTCATCCAACCATAGTGCTACATGTCCTTTTAGTCTAGTGACAACATGTCTCACCCTTCTTTCCTCATCGATGTATTCACAGTCGAAATATTTGTCCATGGATCTTATCCAATATAATAGCTCTCAACATCTAAATTGCCTTCATACATTGGGACAACGATATTGGCTCTGCATCCCAATATGGAAACTACTCTCAGCAAGCATTCTTTGGAAACATCCCCTCCTATAGCTTCTTCAACAACATTCTTGCCCACAACTTCCTCACTCTATTGTTGAAGGAAAATCTCCCTGCAGACAGGTAGATCTCCTCAAAGAGATAGAATGTTAACTCTAGGACAGAAAGTGCTTATCATGGTCACTGACTTCCTTTTAGATCTAGGTGGACTAGTGTGTGAAGAGAAAGGAAGAAAGATGTACCTTTTACCGGTGTTTGTCCCTGCACGCTTCGAGTTGAACTCCAATCTTGAGCTTCTTGATAAGTCCTGTAGAAAAACAAAGTATGAACACTTCCTACTCTATCAATATTAGTCCAAAATAGATCTATCTACTAAAGAGACAAATTCATGTGAGATTGAACACGAATTAGAAAGAAACAGGCCAAGCAAATCATATTAATGAGGACAAAACATTACTTACAGCCGTAGATGGAATGTGACAGTTCCTTCAAGTCCTCTTTCTCTAACCCTTCCTCAAAAGATCCACGATCAGAATGATGATAGCTTCACCAATTGCTCCCTATGAGATCATAGGTCTCTTGCTTCCCAAATCATCTCTGTTCCAGCACCACTTATGAGATCATAAGTCTGGTGTAATTCTCCATTTCCCCTTCTCTTTCACCATGAGAAAGATTGCTTATATAGCCTTGGAGAGGCTTTAACTACTTGATATATCCTTGGAGAAGTTGAGGATTTTCCTCATTCAGTTAGGAATCACCCCTTAGATCATGGTTGGATAGGGATTTGAATCCAACTGCCTTCAGGAATTGAAGGGATCTTCTCCAAAATCATCTCAACAAACCAACTGCTGCCCAGAATAGGTAGCTCTTCCTTAAAAAGGCCATCAGAGCATTATAGTGCTCCCAAGTAGGCTTTAGGGGGCACCAACACTCATGAGAGCAGGAGCTCTCCTTCAAAAGGGCTGATACAGTGCTATAACGCTCCCATATAGTGTATAGGGGAGCGCCAACACTCCCAAGAGAGGTATAGGGGAGCGCTCTCCTCCAAAAACTCAATTTTTGGGGTTCTTTTAGATTTCAAGAGGTACATAACTCCAGTTAACCATTCCTCCTCTTCCAAATCAAGTATTTGATGTGTTTCAATGATCTAAAAATGAAGAAGACTTGTAATCTTGAAAATATTTGCAAGTTAAATTTTATGTGTTAAAATGCAAATGGATCAACTTTGCAACACATCATTAATAGGATTTACTCATTCAATATGCATATAAATAGTAGCATAATCAATGAACAGAAAACACATAACACAACAAATGATAAAGGAGT
>JASDQU010589414.1:79184-89264 GCA_032191745.1 Picea mariana | reverse complement strand
CAGAAGAAGAAGAAGAAGTTGAAGAAGATTACAACATCTTATATTTCAAAGAAGAAAATAGAGGTCAGTTATTTTGCTTTAATTGTGAAGGAGTAGGACATGTTGAATTTGAATGTCCTCGTCCAAGGATTGAAAGAGATGCCAATGAAGAAGAAGAAAATCATGAAGTAGAAATGATTCAACAAGAAGATGAGAATCTTAAAAAATTGAAGCATGTTGAGATTGAAAATAGCAAGCTCAAAGACACACGTAGAAAAATAAGAAGTGAATTGGGTAGTTATGAAAAGACAGTTGTAAGCTTAAAGAAACAATTAGAAGACTTTCAAAAACTAAGAGAAGAAACCATTTCCTTGAAAAATCTACTCGAAGAAGCAAAAAGAATAGCAGAAGTAAAGAAGGTACAAATGATAAAGAAAGAAGAAGATTGTGAGAAACTTGAACAAGAAGTTGTCTCATTGAGGAAGAGCTTAAGAAACTCTCAAGTGCCAAAAGAATCAACACATCTTGGATGCATGGGTGAAACTTCATACAAAGAAGATGCAAATACCAACAAGAAGATTGAAGAAAGAGCTATACAAACGATTGATGAGAAGTGGACTAGGATACCAGAAAGAAGGAATGATTACAAAAGAGATGAATATCCAAGAAGACCTCCTACCTTTAGGAATCAAAGAAGCTTCAATCAGTATGAAGGAAATTATAGAAGAGTAGATCATGAACCCATATGGACTACATCACAAAGAAGGTCACTTACTCCCAGGTATCAAAATTTCTTTCTTGGTCATTGTTATACTTGAAAAAAAATTGGACATAAGGCAATTAATTGCAAAATCAATAAAGGAACAAATATGCAAGAAACATGAATGGTGTAAACAGAAGATATGGAAATAATCATGGATTTGTCAATAGAAGTTATAATTCATTTTATCCATTGATGGACAAAAATATTGTATGCTACAAATGCAATTATCTTGGTCACAAAGCACGAGATTGCAGATATATGAATGAAGATGTCCCTATGCCAATCACAATATGGAGAAGGAAAGAGATTCCAAACAATGAAGATTGCCGAATAGCATTAACCGCTGAAGAATGTAAAGAAGAAGATGAATGGTACATAGATAGTGGATGTTCTTCACACATAACTGGGGATCAAGACAAACACATCGCTACTGCAAACCAACCATGTAAAAGAGTATGGGGGACTAAACTCCACTAGATAGGGAATATGGGATAAAATTTAAGGATAAGGGGCTAAGCTAGGGAGCTTAAGCCCAAAGGAATATTATATTAATATTCCTTAAAGTAAAAAGTATGGATAATTATTTTATCCTAAGTTCTAAGGATGGGGACAAGTGGGCCCATTGTAGTTCTCAACATGACAAGTATCAAGTTGGGAACATGCATACATATAGTTTGGACTTAGTTCATTTTTCTATTATTCCATCATCATTCACTCACTCATTTTGTTSCCCTCCGTACATTTATGTTACTGTCACCGTATATGTACCCTGGTTAGCTGGGAGATGGACTAAAGAAGCGGGTTGTCARGCCYRYGAGCATTCTCTCTAGGTGAGAGAATTGTTGGGAATTGATTCTCGRATGTGCCAAATTGSAACTACAGGGCTCTGATACTTCATGTTCATCCTGTTGCTAAAGCCCTCGAAGGGAAGTGGGGCAACCAAGAAACTGTTGAGAAAAGAAGGGGCATACTTCCTGGGGTGGGAAAGGCATGTGGGGAATGAGGGACTATAGGCTATTACTTTGAGTTGGCACATGTGATTGAGTTTTCTAGTTGTCTGAGATATCTTAGTTGGGTTAGGAATCATTTACCCAGTTGGAGTTTAGTCCCAGCTCGGGGGCGACCCACTGCTGAGAGTTATGAGCAGTGCGGTCTAACGCTGGGAGGAACGTGGAAGGTCCACACGCAGAGTTCAAAATTTAAGTGGCATAGCCCAGCAGGTGGTTGGGGATGCTACAATGTGGTAACAGGGCCAAGTTTTCAACACTGAACCTGAATGGGCTGAGTTAGCATAATGTTGAAGTGGAAATTCATAGAGAATTGATTTTAGGAGTATGTGTGCAACTTGTACGATTAAATTATTGCAGAAAAATTGAGAGAAATCTCATGGGTAATGTGAAGAATCGAGCCGGAAATTGAAAACAAGTAATTTCAATTTATAATGGGAAAAATTTGGGCCTTTAGATGACCGAATTTTTGAGTTTACAGAGCGGCCATGGCGCATAGGGAAAAATTGGGTGAAAACGGGCAAAATCCCTAATTTTTGCAACAAAATTATGGAAAAATAAGTTAAGCAGCGAAAATATGTGTGTGTGCTAAGTAGTAGTGATGCATAGAAAAATAAAGGTGCATAGGTGTGCACACTAAAATTTTGGCGTTGCATGGAAAAATAAGGGTGCGCGGTTGTGCACACTAAATATTTGGCATAGCGCAGAAAAATAAGGGTGTGCGGTTGTGCGCACTAAAAATTTGGCTTTGTGCTGAAAAATAAGGGTGTACGGTTGTGCACACTAAAAAATTGGTGTTGCGTGGAAAAATAAGGGTGTGCGGTTGTGCTCACTAAAAACTTGGCGTTGTGCGTAAAAATAATGTTGCGCAAGTTCACACACTAAAAATTTGGTGCCGCACGATGCAAGTTGGTGGTGCACGAAAAATAGTGGTGTTCAAGTGTGCACACTAGAATTGGGTGTTGCGCCTTGCAAAGTTGGGGATGCACAAAAAATTATGGTGCGAGAGTGTGCACACTAAAATTTGGTGTTGTGCAGTGCAATCTAGTGGTGCGCGAAAAATAATGATGTGCAGGTGTGCGCACTAAAATTAGGCATTGCGAGGAGTAAAGCTTGTGATGCACGGAAACATTATAGTGCGTAGGTGTGCGCACTATAATTCAGCACTGCACGGTGTATAACTGGTGGCACATGCATAATATTGGTGAGCAGTGTGAGTGCACTGAATCTTGGCATTGTGTAGTGCAAAGAGTGCATTGTGCGTAGTAGATATTGGCACATGACACAAATGTTGTGCGTAGTAGATATTACTGCCCGACACAAGAGTTGTGCACACTAGATATTGGTGTGTGACAAAAAAGTGGTGCACACTCTAGATAAGTGTGCGGTGCATGCCTTACATTTTAACTTTGCGCGTGTAGAATTGGTGCACATGAAGTCGGTTTGGCAGTATACAACAGTAGAAAACCAATGATTTTCCATGAATTTTTTGTATTGTTTGAAGGTCATCTTTTTGCAGGGCATTTTTAGGCCCTAGACAGTGTTTTTAGAAACTAAAAAACAATGTTCCCAAGTAGTAGTTTTTTCAACTCAAATGAAATATCTCGGCAATAGATTTCTAACAGTGTATCCCATTCGTCAAACAAAGTTAGGATGAGTGATTTNGATGTGCAGGTGTGCGCACTAAAATTAGGCATTGCGAGGAGTAAAGCTTGTGATGCACGGAAACATTATAGTGCGTAGGTGTGCGCACTATAATTCAGCACTGCGCGGTGTATAACTGGTGGCACATGCATAATATTGGTGAGCAGTGTGAGTGCACTGAATCTTGGCATTGTGTAGTGCAAAGAGTGCATTGTGCGTAGTAGATATTGGCACATGACACAAATGTTGTGCGTAGTAGATATTACTGCCTGACACAAGAGTTGTGTGCACTAGATATTGGTGTGTGCAAAAAAGTGGTGCACACTCTAGATAAGTGTGCAGTGCATGCCTTACATTTTAACTTTGCGCGTGTAGAATTGGTGCACATGAAGTCAGTTTGGCAGTCTACAACATTAGAAAACCAATGATTTTCCATGACTTTTTTGTATTGTTTGAAGGTCATCTTTTTGCAGGGCATTTTTAGGCCCTAGACAGTGTTTTTAGAAACTCAAAAACAATGTTCCCAAGTAGTAGTTTTTTCAACTCAAATGAAATATCTCGGCAATAGATTTCTAACAGTGTATCCCATTCGTCAAACAGAGTTAGGATGAGTGATTTACAGCCCAAACAATGGAGAGTAAATTTTAAGCCCAGTTAACTTATGAAGGCCATAACTTCCTGCTTCGGAATCAAATTGAGGCATAGGAGTAGTCTATGGAAATATATTGAACCATAGAACAAAATCATGGAGCTGAATTAAAATTTTGGGCATTCTAAAAATGTTTAAGATGGAATATAAGGTACATGTAGCATTCAAGGCCAAAAACACTAATTGGCCTGAAACTTCAACAGGTTGTATCTAGCAGCCCAGAACCCAGAAAGAGGTGAAACTTGGACACACTTTCCAAAATATGTATATGATGAAACTCAATTGGGATCCTACCAAAACTCCAATGGAGCAGGTGAAATATGCATAATTACAGTTCAGATTTGCACCTAGTTGAAGTATTAACAGAAGAATTAATGGACAATTTTTAAATAACCATAACTTTCTTTTCAAGACTCAGAATTGAGCACGGAAGCAGGAATTGGAAAGGTATTGGATAGTAGAATATAAATATTCACTTAAAAATTGATCTGGGCAGTCAATTTTACAAGAAACCAGAAGAAAGAATTATGATGCATTGTTGAACCAAAATTGTACATAATTTCAAGAATTTGTTAAATTATTTAACCTAACAAGTTTTGTTGACTGCACATTTTGCAGAGTTAACATCAATTAGATAAGATCATGATCAACACAGAGTTCAGAATTACGGAAGATACACAGGGGGCTTACAACTATGAATATGAGATCAGAGGGATGTATGTCAATATAGGCAATGAAGTTACAAATTCAAATGGACATGGAGAAGGCAAGGAAGAAAGAATGAACTTGGTAGAGACCATAAAAATTTTGCAAAAGGATGTTCAAAGTTATAAGGTTGATAATGAGAGGCTTATGAAATCCAAGGAGCAGCAGAGGGATTCAACATTAAGTTAATGCAGAGCTTGGATAGAATAGAAAAGAAGATGGATAAGGAGAATGACTCAAGCAAATCAGGAAGTCACAGGTCTCATGATGAGAGGAGAAGAACAAGAAGTGTTGGAAGACATCACCATAACTCCCCAAGGCATTCCACTAGGATAGAACATAGTAGTTCAAGTCCATCCCCTAACAGGAAACATAAGAGGAGGTATGGGGTGGATCAGCTACAGGGAGAAATGAACAAAATCAAGCCTCCTACATTTGATGGTGAACACAAGAAGGATGAGGATGCAGAGACATGGCTTCCAGGCATGAGGAAGTATTTTCAATTGCATAATTACTCCTCACACGCAGAAGGAAGAATTTCCATCTACCAGCTCAAGGGAAAAGCATCAATGTGGTGGGACCAATTTGTGCAGGTGAAACACATTGATGAGAAGAATGTTACTTGGAGGGAATTCAAGAGGTATTTTCAAAAGAAATACTTGACTAAGAGATACTATGACAAGAAAATGAAGGCATTATTTGAAATCAAGCTTGGGAGTATGACCATAGATGAATATGAAAGGAGGTTTTTAGGGTTGTTGAAGTATGTTTCTTTCATCAAGGATGAGCCAGTTAAGATTCAGAGGTATTTGAGTGGGATACCATCATTTATTAGTGACAAGATACAATATGATGATCCCAAAACATTGGAGGAAACCATAAGGTGAGACAAATGTCTTTATGATCAACATAAAGGAGGACCAACTTTCCAAAAATCTTGGGAAGACAAGAAAAAAAACAAGATGTAATAGAGGAAGAAGGGGACTAAGCCACCATTCTTTAGAAATAATTCTCAGTGAAAACTAGCTTGTAAAGAACCCAAAATGACCAAGACAATGGGGCAAAGACCAAGGAAGCCACCTATTCAATGTTGGGGTTGTGGGGTAGATCATATGTACAGAGATTTCCCTCACAGAGGTGAAAAAGAGAGGATTCTTCACAATGTACAACGTGTTGATATAGTGGAGGACATGGGTAGAAATGTACCTAGGATCTACGCAGCCCTGAACAACAAGCAAGCTAAGTTTCAGTCACATATGATTGAAGTGGAAGGTAATATCAACAACCAAACCATTGCTATTTTAATTGATTCAGGAGCTAGTCATATTTATCTAGATCCTAAGATGGTGGAAATATTTAATTTTCTAAGAAGCAAGATTAGAAGATCTTTGTTGGTATAGATGGCTACAGGAACTAAAAGAAAAATTAAGGAGATGGTTAAGGCATGCCCAATGGACATGAATGGACTGAGCACCAAGGCATATTTGAACATCATACCTTTAGGTTCCTATGACTACCTAATTGGTATGGATTGGTTGGACCAACATCATGTTGTCCTAAACTGTTATAATAAATAATTTACTTGCTTAGATGAGGAAGGGAACTTATGGACAATACAGGGAATTCCTAGGGCAATAACCATCAGAGAAGTTTCAACCTTGCAGCTGAAGAAAAGTTACAAGAAAGGGTGTCAAATATTTGCAGTGCATATGAAAGAGACACCTAAATATAAGGTACCAAATATTGAAGATTATACAGTTCTAAAGGAGTTTGAAGATGTATTTAAATATTACCCCCTAAAAGAGATATTGATTTGTCCATTAATTTGATGTTTGGAGCAGCCCCAGTATCCAAGACCCCTTATAGGATGAGTACACCAGAATTGAAGGAATTGCAAATGCAACTTGAAGAGCTTCTGAAGAAGGGGTATATACACCCAAGTGTGTCACCTTGGGGTGCCCTGGCATTATTTGTGAAGAAAAAGAATGGAATGTTGATACTTTGCATTGACTTCAGGCAGTTGAACAAGGTAACTGTGAAGAACAAGTATCATTTTCCAAGGATCAGTGACCTCTTTGATAAGCTGAAATATAAAAAAATATTCTCTAAGATTGATCTCAGGTCAGGATATCATCAGGTAAGAATTAAATATGAAGACACCAACAAGATTTCCTTCCAAATAAGGTATGGTCATTATGAGTTCACAGTGGTGCCATTTGGGTTATCAAATGCACCAGTTGTCTTCATGTGTTTAATGAATGGTATTTCCGGAGAATACTTAGATAAGTTTTTCATTGTCTTTTTGGGTGGAATTCTTATATATTCTAAGTCAGAGGAAGAGCATGAGAAACACTTGAGGATGGTATTACAGGTATTGAGGGAGCATTGGTTGTATGCCAAATTGAGCAAGTGTTCATTCTATCAAAAGCAAATTCATTAAGTGGGCCATATCATTTTAGAGGAAGGAATAGAAGTGGACCCAGAAAAGATAAGGGCTATTGAAGGATGGCCAACACCAAGGAATGCCTCTGAGGTAAGATCATTCATGGGACTTGCAGGTTACTACAGGAGATTTATTGAGGGTTTCTCAAATATGGACAGACAATCACTTCCTTGCAGAAGAAGGGAGTGAAGATTGAGTGGACATCAAATTGTGAAAGGAGTTTCCAACACTTGAAGCATTTATTAACAAGTGCTCCAATACTAAGGATTGTTGATCCAAATGAATACTTCATTGTATGCACGGATGCATGTAAAGCAGGGCTTGGTGGAGTCCTTAGTCAGAATGGGTATGTGGTATGATATGAATCAAGGAAGTTGAAGGAGCATGAAARCCACTATGTTACTCATGATATGTAGTTGGAAACCATAGTGCATGTCTTGAAGATGTGGAGACACTACCTCATGGGGAAAAKATTTGAGTTGAGGAYARACCATAMTGGTCTGAAATATTTATTTGGATAACAAACTCTAAATGCCAGGAAAAGTATGTGGTTACAATTCCTCAATGAATATGACTTTGATATAAAGCATATCAAAGGTAAAGAGAACAAGGTGGTTGATGCACTTAGCAGAAAGGTGCATGAGATGCATGCTACAACCATTAGCATGTACCAATTAGATTTGAAAGATAGAATTTTAGAGGCTGCAAAATCAGATCAAAAATAAATGGAGGTAAAGGAAAAACTTCAACAAGGTAATTTACCGCAGAAAATTGAAGACTATAAGCTAGAAAATGATGAAATTTTCATGTACAGGGGCATAATTTATGTGTCAAATTCCCAGGAATTGAAAAATATGATATTGATAGAAATGCATAATGTACCTTATGTTGGGCACCCAGGTTATCAGAAAACTATTGCATCTGTCAAGGGACAATATTATTGGCCAGACATGAAGAAAGAAGTTGTTGATTTTATTACCAAGTGTTTGGAGTGTCAAAAGGTCAAGGATGAGCATAGACACCTAGCTAGTTTGCTACAGTGATTTCCCATTCCTGAGTGGAAATGGGAAGTTGTAATAATGGATTTCATCACCAAACTACCCAGAACAAACAAGCATCATGATTCTATCATGGTAGTGGTGGATAAGCTTACTAAAGCTACCTATTTTAATCCAGTAAAGCTCACTCACAAGGCAACAAACATTGTTGATATTTATATGAGAGAAATTGCTCGACTACATGGTATAACCAAGACAATTGTGTATGACATAGATCCAAAATTTACATCAAAATTTTGGAAAGGATTATTCAAGGGATTTGGAACAAATTTGAATTTTAGCACAACTTATCATCCAGAATCAGATAGAAAAACAGAGAGGGTGAATCAAGTGATTGAGGATATGTTGAGGATGTATGTGATGGATAAACCATCAAAATGGGAATACTACCTACACTTGGTAGAGTTTTCTTATAACAATGGGTACCAAGAATCTCTAAAGACGAGCCGATTTGAGGCATTTTATTGCAGAAGGTTCAACACAATGGTAAGCTGGGATAACCCAGTAGATAGAGCAGTGGTTGGGCCAGAATTACTCAGGGAAATGGAAGAGAAAATGATGAAAATAAAATAGAATTTAAAGGCTTCCCAAGACAGGCAGAAAAGCTATGTTGATAACGGCAGAACTCACAGGGAATTTAAAGTGGGTGACCATGTGTTCTTGAAAGTAAAGGCCAACAAAATTTCCCTGAAGTTGGGAAATTGTTCAAAGTTGGCATCTCATTATTGTGGGCCATTTGAAATCCTATAAAGGATTGGGCATGTATCATACATGATTTCCTTGCCTATATCAATGTCTATTCATAATGTATTCCATGTATCATTGCTCAAAAAGTATGTACTTGATGCTAATCATGTCATTGATTGGAATGTGATTCAGGTGGAGCAAGAAGGCATCTTTCAAGTGCATCCATTGTGCATATTGGACCAGAAGATCAAGCAACTCTGGAATCGAGCCATAGGGCTGGTAGAGGTCCAATGGACCTGCTACAGTCCTGGAGATGCAACTTGGGAGCACGAGGAAGCTATGCGGGAAGAATACCCACATCATTTTGAAGATTTTTGAAATTTTGGTTGTATATGTGTATGTATTGCACCAAGGAAAGTGCATAAATGAGGGGGAGGGTAATGTAATACCCCTAGGTCAAACCCCAATTGTACATATAATTGTAAATGTAAATATGCATATAGGCTGGTGAGTCGTTGGAACTTAGTTTTAGTGTTTCGTGCACTTGGGTAAATGTGTGAAGATTCATTATCAATATAGGGGCGCACAAGTCATGATGTTGCATGCACTTGGGTAAGTGCGAGACAATGACCTGTAAGTGTACAGAGTTGAGTTATCTATGATTGCATATGTATTAAGGCTGAATTGTTTGTGTGGTTATTAGGCTAGAGAGCCAGATATTAAATGTGCAGTGAGCCATCATTTTAAATGTAATCACATGTAAATATTAATGAAAACACTTCGTTGTTGCAGACCAACCATGTAAAAGAGTATGGGGGACTAAACTCCACTAGATAGGGAAAGGGGGGTAAAAGTTAAGGATAAGGGGCTAAGCTAAGGAGCTTAAGCCCAAAGGAATATTATATTAATATTCCTTAAAGTATAAAGTATGGATAATTATTTTATCATAATTTCTAAAGATGGGGACAAGTGGGTCCAATGTAGTTCTCAACATGACAAGCGTCAAGTTGGGAACATGCATACATATAGTTTGGACTTAGTTCATTTTCCTATCATTCCATCATCATTCACTCACTCATTCAGTTGTCATTCGTACCTTCTTGTTACTATCACCGTATCTGTACCCTAGTTAGCTGGGAGTTGGA
>JASDQU010589414.1:21104-35731 GCA_032191745.1 Picea mariana | reverse complement strand
TCTTACATTCATTTGAATGTGTATATATATATATATATATATATATATATATATATATATATATATATTTATTGGATGCAACTTTTATGACGTCCCCAATATCATGGTTGAGGTTGTTTGATTACCCTCATATCCCTCTTGATTATATTCTTATAAAGACACAACTTTAAATTCCTGGATTGGCCAAGTTGTAACCTCTGTCCTGGATGTTAATTGATTTTTCAGAAATTGTACCTTAGATGATATGAAGAGATACTTAATGTTTCCATTAAATAATGATGGCATTGTATGTGAAAACTGTTATTCAAGATGGGATCCATACTTCTGAATTTTATAGCTGCTTATAATACTTGTATCTTTTGCTCCATTTGAATCTCTTTTGTCATGGCCTGTATAGTGGGAATATCATGTACTTCTTGATATTGTAATTGACTAACCTTGTTTTGTATTACAATTGATTCTTCAAGCTTTTATGGCCATCTTGCATTTTTATTGCACAAGTTCTATTATGTTTTGCTTGGAACTCTCTCTTTGGCATGTTAAAAACAAAAGCATTATCTTTTTTGATGTTTCTTCCATACTAATCCAATGATGTGATTCAGGGGGTACTGCCAATTTTCTAGGCATCAATTTTGTGGAAGTATGCTTCTCTTTTGGTTTGGACCTTGCAAAGTGATGTGTGAAATAGTACCTTTAGCTTTTCAATTGTAGTATTTGGCCAGTGGTGCAAAACATCCGGGATGTACTTCACTTTTCTTGTTAGTGGAGGATAGTATATAGCAAAAACCAGCCAAAGTGAAGTGATGTCCCAGATCCAAAAGCATATAAATACTGACCCTATATTCATAGTAGGGGTGCTTTAAAGACAACCAATTTGACAAAAATAAGGCCATGTACCTTGTGCTTTATTTTATTAGTTTAAGGGTTGTTCTTTATCTCTCTTACAGTCTGTGCCCCTATGCTAGAATTGCTTAGAATGAAATCAGTTTGATAATTGTCAAGGGCATGTATGTGTTTGAATAGGGAGAGCCAATGGAGTGTATGCTTCAAAATCTATTAGTCCTTCAAATCCATACCATCTCCAAATCGTGTACTTATTTCCCTATCCCAACATCGCTACAACTTTATTCTAACTTATTGCAAATTCAGAAAATTAAAAGATGCAGCGAGGACATATATATGTATAAGTAGGAAGGAAAWTTTTGCTGTGTCAAAAGAAGTTTAGTGTGGTACAGCCCAGGTGGGAAAAGATGTTCAATACTTGGTATGTATGTGTATACATGTGAAGCTAGATAGGAAATCTACAACATGTTTTCTGTATATACAGTTAACATATTTTTTTATTGTTAATGCTGCTAGAGAATCAAATGAAATAGAAGTCAGAGTATCTCTATCTATTCCATGTAACTGGAAAACTATCCTGGAGATTCTTTTAACTTCCTAACTTAGAATTATGTTTATTTGGCCTCTTTTTATTRGGGAATGTTGATTTCAATTCTTTTATTTTCAAAATAAGAAATGAACTTGGATTCAAAATCTATAGATTGTGTTTGAGAAAGGAATTGTTTTGGAAGGCTTGCAAAGTGGCGAACACTCAATTTGGTCTTAAGTATTGAGTTGCAATTGCAATGTAGGCATAACAAATGTTGAGTGGAGTTGTTACACAAATTCATTCATCTAAGTGCAGATTTGGTATTAACCATGTTATATATATTCTATTAATTGATTCTGTAGCAAGAGCAGCAGAAGTAGAGTAAGAGAGTACAAACTACAACTTTAGGTGATCTTCTATTGGTTATTTTATTCTAATTCATTTCAACGTTTAAGGAATTTAGTTAAAATTTCTAGTTTCAACAATCTAGCTACTTTATTGCTTAATTGAAAAATTTGAATTCAAATGAAGAGGAATTTGAAATTTTATTTATATTTTAATTTGGATATGTTACAATATTACATGCAACCTGGCAATTTCCTTCATATAATTTTTTGYAATATTAGTTTCTTTATGAGTCAATTTAACTAGAATAAAGTGAGAAACAATTGTTAATTTATYCACCACTACCATTATTGAGTCATGTTGCCTTTTTGTTTTAGGAAACCTAGTGATGAAATCAATGGTTACTACTTCCCATTTCTACTCTAGAATTGGTAATGGTTGTAGCAAACTTGCTAGGTGTTTGTACTCAACCTTTATTCTTTGGTATTCTATACACCTAGYTGTGTAATCAACCACATCCTTTTTTCTTCCTAGGAAACAATATTRGCTTCTTATTGCTGGAATATCTTCTAATAYAGAGGATGCCCTGCACATGGAACATTATGCATTTATTTTAATACTAGCTTCCTTAATTCATAAGATTTCGGAGCATAGACTTTATTCTTATGCATAAATATTCCATCCTCTCCTAATGTATACTCTTTATATTTCTGTAGTACGTTTTCTTGTTATAGGCCTTCTTTTACCTGTAGGTAATGCTTGAATATGACATAACAACTTCTAAAATTATATTATTTAAATCTAATTTGCACATGTTAATGGTTGTAGCATGCATTACATGTACCCTCCTATTGAGTGCATCGACAACCTTGTTTTGTTTTCTTTTGATATGTTTAATATCAAAGTCGTACTCACTCAAAACTTCCAGCCATCATGTTTTCTTGACATTTAAAGTTTGTTGCTCAAACAAGTATTTTAGACCACTGTGGTCTGTCCTCAATTCAAATTTCCTCCTCATTACTATAATTCCTTCACATTTTCAATGCATGAACTATGACAGCAAGTTCCAAGTCATGTGTGGCATAATTATTTTCATGCTCTTTAAGCTTTATGGACTGATTACAAATTACATGTACATTTTGAATGAGAACTCCACCAAGTCCATGTTTGCATGCATATGTACATATCATAAAATCTTCATCTTGATCAACAATATTAAGAATTGGTGCACTAGTATGAAATTCCTTTAATATTTGAAAACTTTCCTTGCACTTTTAGGTCCATTCAAATTTAATTCTCTTCTTTTGTAAAGATGTAACATGATGAACAATCTTGGAGAATCCCTCTATGAATCTCATGTAGTGTCCAATAATCCCCATGGATGACCTTATCTATGTAACGTTCTTTGGTGTTGGCCATCCCCTAATGGCTTCAATCTTCTGTAGATCTACTAATATCCCTTCCTCTGAAATTATGTGCCCAAAATAGTGGATCTGCCTTTGGTAAAAAGAACACTTACTTAACTTAGCATACAACTAATGCTCTCTTAGCACTTGTAGTACCTCTCAAGTGTTGTTCATGCTCTTCCTCTGACTTGGAATAAATAAGAACGTCACCCAAAAACAAAATGAAAAAAGTATCCAGGTAATTTATAAATATTCTATTCATTAAGCATTAAGCACATGAAGAGATTCACAAATGTCTAAGAAGCCATGAAGAGCATATCCACTACAACAAATCATCTCTTTTTAATCGTGCACAAAATTCCATGAAATTGAGAACCTAATTACAACATAGGAAGCATAAATCATTGGGTCTTTAGTAGCGTTAAAGCAACAACTTATAGTGGTAGATGTTGAATGTAGTCTTCTCCAAAATATGGCACCAAATGTTCAAAGGGACGACTAGTCAATGGCTTCAAATCCAAGGATCTCAATAACCTTGTCCAAAAAAGGGCTAAAAGAGGAAGAAATTGTACATCGGTTTAATGAAGAAATGGAACCTATGAGCTAGGAAGTTGAACCAGAAAGTGTAGGTTTGGAGGATGGTGATAGTCATTATGTTAATTGCCGAATTAGTTTTTTCTTAGGACTATAAGTATACTAGGCATTTACTATAGAAATATAGCATAAAGAAGTATTGTGAAATTTTGCATTGCGACAAGGCCATTTTTTGTTTTAGACCTATATCAGATCTTGTTTAGATTATGTAACTAATATTTTGGACTTATTAAACTTTTATCGAGATGTAATCTATATTATAACATTTTATTAATACAAATTTACCCAATTACTAGTAAAAAAAACAATGATCAAATAAACAAGTATAAATCCATATAAACTAAATCTCTTAAACATCATAAATTATCTTTTCATCCCTCTATATATTTTATATTTAATAAATTTGAAATTACATACTAATATTATTAGCGAGTCAAAATTACTCCTCTCATTGATAAAGGATTATAAAATACAACTTTCCAAATCATAAACCAAATACTATAAATTTTATAGAAACTTCTAAATCTATAAATACAATCAAAGTAACACAATGCCAAATAAAATAAAAAACTCAAATATTTAACTACTTATTCAATCCCATAAGTTAAATTAAAATTATCTATTCAAATAAAAAATAATAAAAACCAATCATAGAATCTCAAATAATGAACTTAATTTTTCTGGATTTCAATTTTAACTTTTATTTTTTTAACTTTAATATAATATAATGTACTTTAATATAATATAATGTCAAACTTAACGGTGAAGAGAATATACTTCCTTCGTGGTGAAAAATAAAGCAAATCGTACTAAGCTTTTGGAAGGTTCTGTAAAGGCACAGAATTTCCTTCCCTCGCACCTCTATTTTGACACTCGGCACCACGTTGGAAGTTGTACATTCCTTCGAGGACAATTGGAGTCGTTCGTGGTACATGGTTTTCAACAAATCTCTTCAAGTGAACAAATTGTGCGTATCGTATCCACCTTAGCATTCATGTACCTTTAATGTTAATGTTAGGTACAAGTGGAAGTATCTTTCTAGAAATCAACGCTAAACATCGTGTCGATACTTTCAAAAGGAGGTTACACTTAAAGGGGGCATTTATCTTTCGAGTCTCATCACAATATATCAAATATACAAATATGTACAACTTCTACTTCTGCTGGTTTTGAACCTATCATCTTCAAGGAGAAAACACATGTTCTTAACCATTAAGCCCACTTAAGCTACACAAGGGCTAAATGTTGACAATGTCATTTATAGAAGGAGGTAGGTAGGTCATGGTTGTCAAGGGTCTTCTTCCAACTTATAAGTCTTCCTCCAACCCATATTTAGAGAATTAATAGAAATGGATTTAGCATGCTCTCACCTATAATTGGGGGTTCAAGGGATTTAAGTCTTGTTAGGAACCTAACCTCCATAACCCCTCACGTAGGTACAATAATATATTTTCCATGTAATAAAGGTAGACATTAGTTAATAAGGCCTATTTAATAACGTGAACTAGTCTAATGTAAGAAAACTTTATATAAACTTCCGCTTCTAGAAAGATCTTCCTCTAGAATGATTTTTAGAAGATAAAATTAGTATACATAGGAGTAAAAGGCATGAGAAAGTCTTGTCCTAAGAATTATTGTAATAGAGTTTTGCTCTGTTGGAGGTTGCTCCCTCGAAGAGACAAGTGAACTTGGTTTTCTATCAATAAAGGTATCATTTTTTGTGTTGTGGCTCTTTATATTTTGTTGTTCAGCTGGTATTTGTTCTTTATGTTTTCTACTTATTATAATACATTTGGTACATAACAAGTGGTATTATAGCACTTTCCTCTACATAAACTCTAGGAATTTTTTTCTTCAGGGTAGAGGCATATACTATCATCGTCTTTAAAGCACAAAGATCTGTGGTTCAGTGGGTAAAACTGTGGTTGGGGAAGACTACACACAGGAAATACAAATAGTTTCATGGGGTTACTTGAAACAAATGTTTCGCCTTGTTGGAAACGTTTGTACCCCTTCGAGTAGTACCACATCAGACATAATCTGTACATGACCATCACTCCCATGTGCCATCAAGTATATTGGGAGTCCCCTAGGTCTCCTAAAGCCAGCTCTAGATCAACCAATCTTTCGTCTAACTGCTATAGTGACACCGAGAACAACACTCGAGAAGATATTCTCTAGTACCTGGGTAATTGGGTAGTATGGCCAAGGGTATGATCGAGCCTCCTTAGTTGATGCCTTGAGATATTCGGCCAAGTACTATTGTTCGACCTTGTACATATATCAGAGAGCTATAGCATAGGGAAAACCCTTGTCTATAGGAACCTTGAAAACCCTAACCATTGGGAAAGAAATAAAACAAAAACTAAATAGACAAGATCTATTTCCATGCAACCTTGCCTCCTGCATTCTGGTTGTGAAATTCCTTCATAAATTTTCCTGTTAACGATTTGGGAATTTTGTCACTGCAGTATTATTCAGGTCAAAGTATAACTGTGCAGGAGTTAAAAAGAGTATAGTGGCTCCACTAAAACCCTTATTTGGGACATATCCCATTGGATTCCTCTCTTCGCCCTGGTCGCCATGGTACCTATAATTTTTAAGCCTTTTTTTCCGTGGACCTGACCCCCTTCCCAACGTTCTTATTTGGGACCTATCCCATTGGATTTTCCTTTTTCCCCTCATCATTGTGGTACCTATCACTTGTAAGCCTTTTTTTTTCTGTGGTCCCACCGACCCTTCCCAACACCCTTATTTGCCACCTATCCCATTTGATTCCTCTCTTTTCCCTGTCCATCGTGATACCCCTCCCCTAAATATTTTTTGTATGTGTGAACCCACCTGACCATTTTTTCCTCTACCCAAATCATGGCAACCACCCGCAACCAATAACTCAATACCTTGATTGTCGACAACTGTAATATTCCATATATAAAAAGTATGCAGAACAGAAATACAATGCTAGAAATGGCAGATGAACAACAATATAACCATAACAACACCACAATAATATCAAAATAATAATAGAATAACATCAGAAAGAGCACTTCGATTATTGAGAGCAATGTTCACTTGCCTCTTCGAGGGGGAAACCTCCAGTCGAGCAGAGCTCTATTACAATAATATCCAAGGCAAAAGTTCTCATACCCTCGAATCCTAGTTATATTAAATATGTCTATCAAAAGAACCATCTAGAAGAAGATCCTTCTAGAAGAAGAAGCTTCTATTAGGTCTTCTTACATTCGACTTATTCTTCCTTATTGCTAGGCCTTATTAATATTGCCCTTAATTACATTGGAATATATTATTTTACCTACGCGAGGGGTTAGGTCCCTAACGTGTCCTCCCCTTTAAAAACAACCTTGTTCTCAAGGCTTGAGATGTGGAAATTGTTGCAGAATGGTAGTTGGTTCCCAAGTGGCATCTGTTGGGGTTGTATCTTTTTACTGGACTAACACTTCCTTGATGGTTTGCTGACGTGGGCGACGCTCACGCTGGTCCAAAACGGTTTTTGGTTGTAGCCAAATAGAGTCTTCTTCGTCCAACTCGGGAAAGTTGGTTTGAGTTTGGCACTTAGTTCTAATCACCTTCTTTAAGCATGAAACATGAAAAACAAGATGTAGCTTAGAATGACTGGGCAAAGCTATTTGATAGGCCACCTGTCCCACACGCTTGAGAACGGTATAAGGACCATAAAATTTGGGCGCCAACTTCTAACAATGGTCGGCCTTGAGGGAATTTATCTTGTAAGGTCGTAGTCAAAGAAACACTTGATCCCCTTTTGCAAATTGACGTTCAGAGCGACCTTGATGTGCTTGTTGTTTCATGTGATTATGTTCCATGACCAAATTCTCTTTGAGGGTACAGAGAATAGCCTCTCGAATTGTAAGCGTTTGGTGAACCACTTGGACCTTCGAGACACCAGGCAAATATGAGAGAACTGGAAGTGTCTTTTGTCCATATACCGCTTCAAAATGAGTCATGCGGGTAGTTGTATGGTATGAAGTGTTGTACCACCATTCAGCTAGGGGTAACCATTGAGCCCATTGATTTTTCTTTTCCGATGCAAAACACCTCAAATATGTTTCCAAACACTTGTTGACAACTTCAATTTGACCATTAGTCTGAGGATGATAATGTGCAGAGATGAAATTGGGTGCCTTGTAGCTTGAACAATTCTTGCCAAAAATTGCTGGTTAAAGTTGGGTCACAATCAGAAACAATAGAATGCGGCATGCTATGAAGCTTGAAGACCTGATCCATGAAAAGTTGAACCACAATGGATGTTGTAAATGGGTGTTGAAGAGCACAGAAATGAGCATACTTGGAAAGAAGATCAACTACCACCATGATGACTGATTTATTGCCCGATTTAGGTAAGCCTGTAATAAAATCCATAGAGATATCTCACCAAATAGTAGGTGGAATTGGAAGCGGTTGTAGTGTGTCAGGAGATTTGACTGTTTTTTCCTTGTTGCGTTGAAACACATCACATTCAACCACAAAATTATGAACATCTTGTTTCATACCATCCCCCAAAAAAGAACATTTGACCCTGTCATAGGTTTTGGTAAACCCAGAGTGCCCAGATGTGGGTGTAGCATGAAGCTCAGAAAGTACCGTGGATTTAAGTTTTGACTGTTTACTTAAATACAAACGGCCTTTGTATCGTTCATCATGGAGTCAAGAGTACCCTAGGGAAACTGGATAATTGGACTGCAATTGGTGTATCAGATGCGAACTTTTGGGATCGTGTAGCCATTCCTGGCAAATGGCTTGGAGCCAATCTGGTACAATGAAGGATAGAGAAAAAAAGGACCCTTCATCTTCATATTTTTGGGAAAGGGCATCTGCAACCACATTGTCTTTACCTTTCTTGTAAATGATCTCATAATCATATCCAAAGAGCTTAGTCACCCATTTTTGTTTCTCCGAGGAGGAAATGCGTTGTTCCAAAAAATTCTTGAGGCTTTGATGATCTGTCTTAATTTGGAAGCGTTGCCCCAATAGATAAGGGCGCCAAAGATCAACGACATGCAAAATAACGAACATTTCCTTTTCATAGATTGATTTGCCCAAATTTCGTCCAGACAATTGTTTGTTGGTAAAGGCCAAAGGTCGACCCTCTTGCATAAGGACATCGCCAATTCCTTTCTGTGAAGCATCACATTCCAGGACAAAGGTTTTTGTGAAATCAGGAAGGGCCAGTACTGGAGTGGTGCACATGGCCATATTCAAGGTTTGAAAATCCTGAGCAGCTGCTGGAGTCCAAGTGAAAGAATTATTTTTAAGGAGTGCAGTGAGAGGTGCCACAATCTTTCCATAATTCTTAACAAACTTGTGATAATAACCTGTTAAGCCCAAAAATCCACACAAGCTTTTGAGAGTCTTTGGGTGCGTCCAGTCTTGCATAGCTTCAATCTTTTTAGGATCCACCTTGACGTCGTTCTTTCCAACAAGATGACCCAAGTACTCAACTTTCAAGGCACCAAAAGGACATTTAGATTGTTTCAAGAAAAGTTGGTGTTGAGAGAGTAGATGGAGAACTCAATCCACATGAGAAAGATAGTCTGTCTAGGTTTTTCTATAGAAGAGGATATCATCAAAGAAAACTAAGACAAAATGATAGAGAAAATGACGAAAGACATGATTCATGAGGCTTTGGAAGGTGGAGGGGGCATTACACAAGCCAAAGGGCATGACCAAAAATTCATAGTGGCCCTCATGAGTTCTAAAGGTAGTCTTAGGAATGTCTGTCTCTTTCATACAAATATGGTGGTAGCCAGAATGAAGATCAAGTTTAGTAAAGAACTGGGTGCCACTCAATTCATCCAAGAGGTCATCAATGACAGGAATGAGAAATTTGTCTTTAATGGTGAGTTTTATGAGGGTACATAAGTCAGGACACATGCGCCAAGAACCTTCTTTCCTCAGGACCATGACCACATGAGAAGAGTAGGGGCTCGTACTAGGGCGGATAAGGCCCGCGTTAAGCAATTCTTGAACCATTTTCTCAATTTCATTTTTTTGGGAAAAGGGGTGACGATAGGGACGTATATTGGGAGGAAGGCTTACTGGGACAAGGTGATCCAGGTGGATATCGGTGGCCACCCACTTTTTCCAACTGGCTCAAAACAGTTTTCTGGCAATTTACTATTTTTAGCAGTTTTANAAGCAATTCTTGAACCATTTTCTCAATTTCATTTTTTTGGGAAAAGGGGTGACGATAGGGACGCATATTGGGAGGAAGGCTTACTGGGACAAGGTGATCCAGGTGGATATCGGTGGCCACCCACTTTTTCCAACTGGCTCAAAACAGTTTTCTGGCAATTTACTATTTTTAGCAGTTTTAACTTTCGGGGCCATTTTGTGGGCCTAAATGAAATTTGTTCGGGATCGATCTTCTCAATGATAGACGAAGGCATGATTGAGCCCCAAAAATGAATCTCCTCTACTATACCTTTCCAACGGGCTATCGATAGCCTAAAATTGAGATCATATGGAAAAGTTACAACCCTGGGAAGTTGATGTACTAACTTACCCAAACGGGGCCCACATGAATTTTGGGGCTTCATCTCCTAGGGTTAGGTTTTTGGATGTCTAGGGTTTTGGGAATTCCTGTTTATTGTAAAAATGCCTTCATATCCTCATTGTAATCATCTTCTTGTGAATGAGCGCAGCCGCCACATCTCTTCTCAAAGATAAGCCGCCACCATTCCAGCAAGCTTGTTTTCCGCTGTATTTTACAGTTTCAACTTATTTCCTTATTGAATAGAAAATCAGTTTTATTGTATCTCTATTATTTTGTATTAAGAATCTCTTAATAATCTGTATTCATTTTGTTCTTCTCATAAAATCTGGATCAGTAGTGTCAAAGAAGTCTTCTCCTTGTCGTCTTAATGCATGTCCCCAACGAGGTCGAAGTACAGAGAGTTGAGTCTCGAGCTTGTTTCTCTTGAGGAAAAAATCTCTTGCACGCCCAAGAGACCTTTCATGGAAGGATAAAAGAAAGATGACGGGATAGGGGATTCTTTTAAACTGTTGATTGAGGAAGCCCTCATGCAACAGAGGAACGAGATAATTGATAGTTTCGCGCAAATCCTTTGGCGGCTACCAACAGGCGACACACCTTCTTCGAACGGAGGCGCTGCCCCCTTCAAGGTACAAATAAACTTCGATATTCCTATGTTTGAAGGTTATATAGACGCAGATGCTGTAGACAAGTGGTTGAATCTACTATAAGGGTATTTTTCTGTCCATAACTTTTCGAATAGAGAAAATATTACTTTTGCGCTCCTCAAAGCCGTTCTCCATGTCCAAGATTGGTGGGAAACTTTCTGTGAGCAAAAGGAAACAGAGGAACCCTCATTATTTACAGTCATGGCCACCTGGGATTCCTTCATGGATGTTATTAAGGAACAATACTATCCTGTTGGAAGCTATGACGACTTGTATACCAAATGGACCACACTGCAGCAAGAAAGAGACCGAGCAGTGACAAATTTCACAAATATCTTCCATACCTTGCACACCAAGCTAGGTATCAAATATTCAGAGTGACATCTGGTGCTTAAGTATCGTGGCTCTCCGCATAGATACATCCAGACCAAAATAGAATTTCTGGACATCTCATCATTGGGCGTGGCCTACCGATATGTCGTCCAAATCGAGCAGAAGCTCAAACAAAAGACGTGACAATTTGGGCCTGGCAACCCTTCACAAAAAAAGCTAGGAAAAGGAGGCCTTGACCCATAGAACAAAGGACAGAGAAAAGATGGACAGTATCAGGATAACCAGTCCAAGCTACAAGTAAAGAAGGACACCGAAAAGACAAAGAAAGATACCGGGAAGTGGTGCGACTTCCATAAGACCCCTTGGCATAACACTGCTGATTTCCACTCAAAGCAGTCGTTGGTGGCCGAAGTAAAAACCTTTGAATTAGATGCAGGTTCTGACTCTGAGCCAGAACCAGAAAGTGGAAGATGGATCATTTTCGCAGAACCCAGTGCCACTGTTGCTACCACCAAGCTCTATCTTGGTGAACCAGACGAGCCAGAAGAAAGAGAACACCTTTTCCATTCACAGATGTGGGTAAAAGGCACCCTACTGCACTTCATCATGGATAGCGGTAGCCAGAAGAACCTCATCTTAGCAGAGGTCATCAAATGACTAGCCCTGTTGACAACATCGCACCCACAACCCTACTCCATTGGATGGCTCCGCCAAGGAAGCGATCTCCACGTTAGCCAACAGTGTCGACTATCGTACGACATCGAGCCCTTCAAAGACGAGGTATTGTGTGATGTTTCTCCTCTCGAAGTTTGTGATGTTCTTTTGGGCCAACCTTATTTATGGAAACGTCATGTTGTATATGAGTCTAGACCTCGTAGTGTTATTATTACTTTGAACAAGAAATTGTACAGGATACCAGAGGTAGTCCCACCTAGTGCTATTTCCTTGATCTCTGCTAAGCAATGCAGGAAGGTCATCTCTTAGACGAGGAAGTTTATCTTCTTCGTGATTCATTCTCAGAATAAGAGAAATATCACAGCCACATCCAGGGTCTCTGCGGCCAACCTCTTAGCACAGCAGAAGCAAGTAGATAATGTCATGGAAGAATACTCTTATATCTTCTCCTCAACTACCAGGGTACCTCAACACTGCTAGGTCAAGCACCCCATCGATCTGACCATCGTCACACCGCTGCCCAATGGGCCAGTCTATCGCCGCTCTCTGTTAGAGAATGAGGAGATCAAGTGACAGATCCAAGAACTTCTCCACAAGGGGCACATCCGTCCCATCTCATCACTGTGCGGGAGCCCAATCGTGTTGGTACAGAAGAAAGATAGAACCTGACGATTCTGCATTGATTACCGGGCTCTGAATAAGATCACAGTCAAAAACCGGTACCCGATTCCCTGAATCAACGACCTCCTTGATAACCTCACAAGGGCCAAATACTTCAGTAAGATTGATATGAAGTTTGGCTACCACCAGGTCTCGATAGAACAGACAGATGTATGGAAGATCGCCTTCAAGTCAAAGGAAGGCCTTTTTGAATGGTTGGTCTTTCCCTTTGGTTTGAAAAATGCTCCAACCACTTTCATGAGGATGATGGATGATATCTTGCGACCATTCAACAATACTTTTGTAGTGGTGTATCTGGATGACATTCTCATTTACAACAAGACTTGGGTCGAACACTTGTAGAATATTGAGTAGGTTCTGCACACCCTGTGACAACACAAGCTATACGCCAACTTGAAAAAAATCTCCTTCGACATGGAAAGGGTCCATTACCTGGGCTACATCATTGATCAGCATGGCGTACATGTGGACCTAGCCAAGATCCAAGTCATCTATGACTGGCCAGCCCCAGCCAAGATCCAAGTCATCTATGACTGGCCATCCCCAGCCACACTCACTGAGCTTCGGAGCTTCTTGGGCCTTGCCAATTTCTACCGGAGGTTCATGTTGGGATTCTCCCATATTGCATGGGCCCTCAGCCAAATAACCAAGGGTGGTGGTAAGGAGAAATTTGTGTGTGGTTAGTCCCAACAACAACCATTCGATGATTTGAAGTAGTTCTTGTGCTCAGCCCCAATACTTTCACTACCAGACCTGCAACAACCCTTTGAGATCGAGACATATGCTTCAAACTATGTTGTGGGTGTCGTTCTCACTCAGCAATACCACCCCGTGGCCTATCATAGTGAGACACTATCAGATGTTGTCTGTAAGTACCCTACTTATGACAAAGAAATGTACTCCATTGTGCAAGCCTGCCGCCAGTGGAGACATTACATTCTTGGGAAGGAGACAATCATCTACACTGATCATAAGCCACTACAGTTCATGCAGACACAATGAAAATTGTAGAATGACCGCCATCAAAAGTGGTCCACATACTTGCAGCAAGTCCACATCATCATAAAGTATAAAACAAGAATCACCAATCATGTCATTTATTGCATCAACAGACTTCCAGTTGCAACACTCACCATGATGCTAGACTCTTGTGACCATGAGACCTCTGGATGGCCCCAACTCTATGAGACAGACTCAGACTTTGCCAGCACCTACCAAATGTTGGGTGCAAATGCAGTTGTTGATAATTTCCATCTTCAGGATGGGTTGTTGTGTCGTCTGGGCCATATCTGTGTTCCATCAAGCGAGTAAGCGAAGCTGATTTGGGAATCCCACTACAGCTAGGTGGGAGGATACTTCAGCATTGAAAATATAGTGATGATGCTACAAAAACATTTCTACTAGCCGAAACTTTGACATGAGGTCAGCAAGTATATCAGGTCTTGCACTGCCTGCGCTATTGCCAAACCGACCACTAAGAAACAGGGCATGTACACCCCTCTTCCTACTCCTGACAGGCCGTGGGAATCCATCTCAATGGACTACATGTCAGGCCTCCCGTCCACCAAGCGGGGAAATGACTATGTTTTTTTTGTTGTTGATCATTTTTCTAGGATGGTGATTCTGGTTGACTGTAAGGAGAGCATCATAGCATAAGTCACTGCCAAGCTCTTCTATGAACGAGTTTGAGTACATTTTGGAATCCCACAAACCATTGTCTCAGATCAGGATAGTTGATTTCTCGGCACATTGGACACCAAGCTCACCAAATCCATGGCCTTCCACCCCCAGATGGATGGCCAAACTGAGGTCATAAATCGAATGATTGTGCATATCCTGCGCATGTATAATTACAAGCACCCTCTCACATGGGATGAAAGTCTTCCCTATGTCCAACATATCTCCAACTGAGCCCTGCATAGCTCAACTGATCACAACCCCTTTCAGGTGGGGTTGGGATTCCAACCATTGGGTCCCATAGATGTTGCACTTCCCCTTGCGGTCACCTCGACCGACTCATCTCCTGCTCCAACTGAAGCTGA
>JASDQU010589414.1:0-13153 GCA_032191745.1 Picea mariana | reverse complement strand
GTCCCATATTCATCAACAGTTGGCAGCTTGATGTATGCAATGGTTTGCACAAGACCAGATATTGCACATGCAGTGGAAGTTGTGAGTAGATATATGAGCAATCCAGGTAAAGAACATTGGGAGGCAGTAAAGTGGATTCTCAGATACTTGAGAGGTACTGCTAATCATGCATTATGTTTTGGAGGTTCAAAAACTGTTCTACAAGGATATGTTGATTCATATATGGCAAGTGATAAAGATAGCAGGAGGAGTACCACAGGGTATGTGTTTACTATAGGTGGAACAACAGTAAGTTGGATTTCAAAACTACAAAAGGTTGTTGCACTTTCAACAACAGAGGTAGAGTATGTTGCTGCTACAAAGGCTAGTAAAGAGATGATTTGGTTACAGAGGTTTATGGAGGAATTGGGAAAGAAGTAAGAGAATAACAGGTTGTACTATGATAGTGAGAGTGCCATTCATCTTGCAAATAACTCAGCCTTCCATTCGAAGACTAAGCACATACAGTTGAGGTACCACTTCATACAATCCGCCTTGGAAGATGGACATTTAAAGTTGGAAAATATACACACTAGCCAGAATCCTGCAGACATGTTAACAAAGGGAGTAACCAGGGAAAAACTGAGTTCCTGCTCAGTTTCAGTTGGTCTTCAAGAATGAAGGTGAAGATGAGAAATTTTCCAGGTCCAAGAAGGTTCAGAGTCCAACATATACAACGGTGGAGTTGTTGAGATCAGTCTCCAAGTGGGAGATTGTTGGTTGTGGAGCTTGATTATCTTCCTGATTCAGAGGTCTTTTACTTTCAGCCGTGTTTATACCCCATGAAGTATTTACACCCCAGAAGTATGTACACTCTTCCACGTGGGGGAGTGCAGAGGGGGGGTACCCCCTTTGNGAGGAAAATGTATTGTGGGTATGGTTGATGGTGAATATTGTATTCTGAGATAGAAGACTGTGAGAGAAAGAAGATGAAGTTACAACGGGTTTTGCTGTAGGTTGTATCCCTTCATTTGCTGGATAATAATAAAGGAAGGACCTTACAATTTCTCTGGTGGATGTACCCCACACTGGGTGAACCACGTAAATCTGTGTCTCTATTGTATTGTGTATCTTCTATGTTTTGTTTCCACATTTGTTTTATTTTATTGCTTCGCGGTCCTATTTTTCTAACAATATGCCTTCTTTTGGGAATGATTTATTAGTGGATTCAAGACTGAAATCTGTGCCCATGTCCCAATGACTTGCCTCTAGAATTGGTTGGAAGCTACTAAATGAGCCAAGGAAGTGCAATAGATTGTTTCCTCCCAAACCATAAACCCTCCTTTCTTCCTCACCTTAAAACCACCAATCTCGCCCCTCTTTCCACTCCCCTCAAGGTTCAGAAATTAACCTGGATAGAAATGGTTGAATGCCAACTCAAAGGTGTTTTCTATAACTCTGATGACAAATATTTCCAGGGAACAAGTGTAAGGAACAAAATATTTTTATGGCCATGTATGAGGATGCCCCCGAAGAGGAGGTAGATGTTTCCCTTGTGGATGAGCTACCCCAACCCTCAAGTTAATTGGTTGCATTAAGCATAAGAAAGTCATCATCCTAGTTGATAATGACAACACCCATAATTTTATTCATTGCCACATTTCCTAAGAAATCAATTTCTATATTTATGCAATCAATAATTTTCAAATCATGACTGCCAATGGAGGTTCCATGAAATGTTGGGGACATTGTGAAAATGTGTGCCTCCAAATTGGTCAGTATCACATGAAATATCATATGTTTTCTATTGACATGGGAGGTTGTGACATTATGCTTGGTGCAAAATGGTTACACACTCTTGGCCCCATTCTCATGGATTTTAAGGAGTTAACTATGCAATTCAAACAGGAAGGATAATAGTATAATCTCTAAGGAATCACAATAGGCTCCCCTGAGATCAGTATTTCCCATCAAATGGAAAAGATCCTAAAAAAAGGTCATTCTAGTATTATTTCTCAACTCCATTCCATTCAATCCGCTGAGACACCCTTTGTGCATTTTTACCTCCAATCTATACTCTCCCGACACCAGGCTATTTTTACCACTCCCCTTAGACTTCCTCCTTCCCATGGCATCCATGATCATTCCATTCCTCTCATACCAGGGTGTCTTCCTTCCAATGTTTGTCCTTATTGTCATACCTTTGTCTAGAGGAATGAAATTGAGAATTTTTTTCAAGAATTGCTCGAAGCGGGTGTTATCCATCTTAGTAATAGCCCCTATTGTTCTCTTGTTTTCATTGTAATCAAGAAATAAGGCACTTGATGCATTTGTCTTGATTTTTGTGCCCTCAAAAAAATCACAATCAAAGACAAATTTTCCATTCTTGTCATTGATGATCTATTGGATGAATTGGGTGGTGCTCAGTACTTCACCAAACTTGATCTTCATTTTGGCTACCACCAAATACGTATGAAAGAGGAAGACATCTCTAAGACTACCTTTATAACTCATGAGAGTCACTATTAGTTCTTGGTCATTCCTTTTGGCCTGTGTAATGCTCCCTCCACTTTTCAAAGTCTCATGAATCATGTCTTCCATCCTTTCCTTCGTCATTTTGTCTTAGTTTTCTTTGATGATATTCTCATCTATAGTAAAACTTGGGAAGCCCATCTTTCTCATGTGAATCAAGTTCTCCATATATTGTCTAAGAACAATTTTTTTCTCTAGAAGATGCCAAATGGGAGCTAGCTACCATTTTGCAACAATTTCCTCATCTCAAGCCTCGAGGCAAGGTTGTTCTTCAAGGGGGGGTGGGGGGAATGTCAGGGGACCTAACCTTCCTAACCCCTAATGCAGGAAGAATAATATATTTGCCATGTAATAAAGGATGACATTAATTAATAAGGCCTAACTAATAATGTGAACAAGTCTAATGAAAGGAGACTTTATAGAAGCTTTTGCTTCTAGAAATATCTTCCTCTAGAATGTTCTTTAGAAGATAGAATTAGTATAAATAGGAGTGGAAGGAATGAGAAAGTCTTGTCTTGAGAATTATTGTAATAGAGCTCTGATTTGTTGGATGTTTCCCCCTTGAAGAGGCAAGTGACCTTAGCTTTCTATCAATAAAGGTATCATTTTTGGTGTTGTGGTTCTCTATATTTTGTTGGTCTGCTTGTATTTGCTACTATATTTTAGTTTTATGCTTATTATAATACAATTAGTACCTAACATGCCCTTTCGAAATCACTAGAATCAATGAAGGGAATCACTTATCCATCTATAAGGATTCAAATGTCTAATTGCACACATTTTCCCATCACTCTTGATCTCGACAACCACCCCACTGGGATCAACTATGGGCAAAGCTAACAGAGCCAACATATATGGATCTTGCGAAGCCTAGCTGAGATAAAAGCCTTAGTGGGCCTAATGAAATGATGACTCTGGGAGGTACATACCAAGTGGGTTCAAGGGCCAAACCTTATTAGCCAACAAAAAAAACCATAAGAGATTTTTTAAATTTTCAGTGCGACCACATTGTGAACATTATAGGTTTTTCACCCTAGATAAGTCAATTTTATATCAATACGGAGAACCCCTATTACCAAGCTCTAGGAAAGTACAATCTTTTTAGGTTCTATTACAAGTCTCCATATACATTTGAAGTGGAATAACAAGTTTCTTTGAACGAGTGATAAATTTTATTGAGTTAGCCTTCAAGGTGGGGTTTGGGATAAAGTCATTTATATCCCATAGTTAGTTTGTAGTGCCTAAAAATTGTGGCCTTGCTCCATTTCTAGTTGTGCCACCGAGTTGGGGCACTGGGAGCCTAAAATTAAACTGAAGGTAGTTTGGGATGAGACCCTAAATGCATGTCACGATAACTTTGTCAATATTCACGATAACCTTGTCAATATTATTAAGTATACAATTTTTCTTTAGGTTAAAACATGCAATAACCTTGTCAATATTATTAAGTATACAATTTTTATTTAGGTTAAGACATGCAATCCATTCCTAAGAGGAACTATCAAATAAATGATTAGAAGGTTGAATGTCCCTCTTAAATTCAAAGGCTTTGTTTTGTACAAAATCAATGAAGAGTACAATAAAGTACACTAACTATATATAATATTAATAATATTAATAATAATTCCCTTCTAATGATAAATTTATGTTTAATCATTAAGCATAGAGAAAGAATAAAAAGATTTCCTAAAAGTTTTCGAATATTTAAAATAAATTTGAAATAAATTTTAATTCATTTTTTTTCCATAAATTTTTATAAGTTTAAAAATTTCATCTTTATTTTTTTTAATTAATACTATTACATAATTTGTGTTGTTATAATAATATATTTATTATGAGTTTAATATGTTATTTACAAGAATTGAATCCAAGTAGGGAGGATAAAATCATTCCTCTTAAACTTTTAAGTTAAATTTAGTTAACTTTTCAACTTAAATATTATATAAATTTTATAAACATTCAACATGTTAAGGTATTAATAACATTACTTGCAATATGTACTTTTCTTGTAAATCTCATTGTGGTGTGTGAGATCTATATTCCTATTCAAAATCTCCCCAAAATATATTAATTTTGGTTGATATGATATATATTGCTTGAACTTTATGGAAATGTGTTGATATTATGGTCGTTGCGGGAGGTATTTACCTCCACATGTAGACTTGACGAGAATAGAATATTCTGGGAAGCAAGAAGAAACCCTAATGAGTTGGCTAATAACCCTAGAAGACATGTCGACTCAAGAAGATAACTTGTATTAGGTTATTAGCCTCCAAAAGAAGAAGTCGACCAGAAGAATTAATATATACTAAACAGATATATACCCAGAATGAGAAGTCGGCCCAGGTAGTTAGCCAGAATTAGTATAAATACAAGAGGCCAGTTCTCATTCTGGCATATAGTCTTAGAATTGCAGAGCAACAACCTGTGCACACTGCAGTGCCCAGTCTTGTGTGTAGGTTTGAGGAGAGCTGCCATTGTAACTGCTGCAGCTAGCAGATCACGTTTGGCTTGGACTATCTCTTGGTTAGGTTTGGACTATCTTATCAGCTCTTGTTGATTCACTATCCTTGGGGAAAGGTGCACTACCCTTTGTTTGGCTATCTGGCCTAGGGTTTGCTTCCAAAATTATTCTCTATCAAGGTTAAGGTGGTGGCTTCGGCCTATGGTTGGGTGATAATAGTATTGTCAATGGTAAAATGAGAACATCCATTATATTCTAATAGGTTATGGGCCCACACCTCCTTCATTTAGTCTAATCGCTGGAAGAAAACATATCCGTAGGGATATTAAGCTCGTTGAAGAATTTCCAGTAGGGTTTCTAGCAGGAGAAGTCACCATAGCATTGCCGCTAGGGTTACTAGCAGGTGCAGTTGCAGAAACCCTAATCCTCTTGTTGAGGCACCTTAAATGAAGGGATTGACCTAATCTTCAGATAGATCGGTGCACCCTAGCCTAGTGCATCTCCTGGTACTCTCAAAAAGCTAAGACGTGAAGTTTGAGCTTTTGGTCAAATCTAGGGTTGACCAAGTCAAAGCAGCCATGACTGACTCTATGAAGTCAGAGAACAAGTTAGATGGAGCTTCTAACTTCAAAGTGTGGAAGACAAGGATTGATCTCATCCTTGCCAAGAATAAAGTGTTGGATATCGTGAAAGGAAAGATCGTGAAACCAGAGTTTGAAGAAGGGAAAGAGAAGAAACCACAGAATGTTGCAGCTATGGAGAAGTTCAAAGACGGTGACATCAATGCCATGGGTATCATAGTGGATTCTATAAAAGACCACTTGATACCCTACATCTCCCATCTTGACTCATTGAAGAAGATGTATGATTCCCTAACAAACCTCTTCTCAGTCAAAAACATTGGACAAGTAATGAGTCTGAAGAATGAGCTCTGTGACATGAAGATGAATGATGATGACAACATAACATCATACTTTGTGCGAATCTCTCAGTTAAGAGATCAAATACAAGCTATTGAAGAGATCATTTCAGAGAAGGAATTGGTAAACATAGTACTCAATGGTCTTCCCAAGACATGGGATGCATTTGCCGCAAGCATGAACACAAGGAAGGAGTATCCTACATTTGAAGAAATTTGGACTCGCTGTGCTCAAGAAGAATCCAAGATCAGTGCAAAAGAGAAACCCCAAAAGAAGTATGATGATCAAGCCTTCACAACAAGATTCAAGAATTTCATGAACAAAAAGAAGTTTGGTTCAAGGAGGAATCCAAATAAAGAGAAAGACATTTCAGAAGTACAATGCTTCAACTGTCGAAAGTATGGTCACTACAAGAATCATTGTCTCGAGCTAAAGAAAAGGAAGGAGAAACATGAAGCATCCGTTGCCGAAGAAAAGGAACCTAAAAAGAAGACTAAGAAGGATGAAAGAGACTTCTTCTTCTGAAGGCAACCATACTTTTCTTAGTTCTTGTACATATCTTGTTTGCATCGTCTCTATACATATCTTGTATATCTATCTCTTGGAAGATAATGTGTTCCAAGAAGAACTCTACCTATGGAAGAACAAAAAGATAAGGATTTCTATCATTATACAAGTTAGATAATACACATGAAAGGATGAAATACATCAAACAAATCATGTGGAAGCTATTACAAGATAAGCGAAATCATAATCAATTATGAAGAGACTTAGAAGAAGCAAAGACAGAAAGAAGTCAACAATCAAGAGGAAATTGGAGAAAGACTTATGACATTTTGTAGAAGACAATAAGATGGAAGTGTAGACTCCGTTAGATGGAGGGAGACAATTATATATTGTAGAAGACAATAAATATGTAGACGGAAGGGTGGACTCTGTTAGATGGAGGGAGTCGATTATATGCACTCATACATGAAGCAAGGTTTAGGAGGGAGCTAATCCTATTATCCATTGAATATGATGAAGTATGTATCCATGGTAGTAGCCATGAAAGGCAGTACGTGTTCAGTTCGACCTTAGAAGAAGTCTTCTTCGAAGAGAAGCGTTAAAGTATCCTTGGTTGTCCATCCACGCCCATGATCCTATGATGAAAGGAAGAAGTGGAATCTTTAGGGCATGGAATCTATAAGAAACTCCATGGACCCAAGAGCTAAAGAAAAACATGAGGAAGAACATGAAGATTCCAAGAAGGAAGAGAATCCAGAACAACTAGTCATTATATCACAAGATTACCAACCTAATATGAAGTCACTAAAAAGCAATCAGGCAGAAGAACTAAAAATTGTGATGAAGAACAATGTATGGAAGACTTATGAATGAAAGCATTGCAAGATCCAAAACTAGAGGTTCACCCAGATGGAGGGAGAAGACTATGATGATTACTTGTTCTAGTAAACTAGACATATCTCTACATGAGTCATTATATCATCTGCAACATCCATGAGTCGGAGTTCCACATCAGATAAATGTAAAGACTGTTCTTTCGAGAAATTGAACAAAGAAGAACAACCTCAAGACTTTGAGGCATACTAGAAAGAGACTCTTGTATGCAGATGGAAAAAGATAACTTGGTGTAGAACCTCTAAGTGCATAGTAGAAGCGTGGTGAAGATTTTCTATAAAAGAGATATTGTATCAGAATAATTACTCAGAAGATCAAGATGATGGATTGCCAATCCATGACAAAGATCTCATGATGACAGAAGAAGTGCCACATGGATATGTTCCAGTTTGACTCTTGCCACGATGTTGTGAGCTAGCAAGAGGAATCCAACAATGATATACTTTATTGATCAAGATCTACATGAAGCCTTCAGAGAAAACCAGTGTTCCAGACCGAAGTACATTTGAAATCAGACATTACATTATTCATGATGAAGTCCAAAAAGGAGAAAGTGGCTCTCCAATACATATCTCCATAGATGAGCAGATAAGAAGACATTTTTGGTAAAGCTTCTTTCCAAGATGAAAGAATTTGCATACTCAAGCTGGAGCTCATGGAGACGACTTCCTTATTGAAAAATGAAGACTCCCAGGTTGGGAGGGAGAAATGATGTATTATTGGAAAATCATTTTATTAGTTCGAAAATTGGTCCAAGATGAGCAGATTCTTTCCAGTTAGGAAAGTGGATTGAGATTTCTAACGGACAACGATTTCCCATTGTGGTTAACATGGGAAATGGTCCAGGTTGCTGATGTATCATAGACAACGAATTCCCATTATGGTTAACATGGGGAGTGGTCTAGGGAAGTCTCTCTTCTTGAGGGTTACTCAAGATGAATGGCCCGCCTCGCCGGACACCGATTTCTCATTGTGGTTAACATGAGGAATGGTCCGTTTTGGAGATTGATACAGGACAGTCTTTTCCTCTTGTGGTTAACAAAGGAAATGGTCCAGATAGTCATTCCTTAGGGTGTATTCATTCATTCCAGGTTGCACTTTGTTTAGTGCTGGAGGAATGGCCCAGGATGGGGAATGGTCTAGGCTCAACAATCAGGGACAGGCATTCCTTAGGGCAGATTCAATCTCTTCAGGTTACACTTTGTTTAGTGTCGGAGGAATGGCCCAGGGTGGGGAATGGTCCAGGCTCAGAAATTAGGATAGTTAATCTTCCTTGCTTGAGAAGAATAGTCCCGACAGCTCATCATTAACGTTTTACCTTTTGAGGGAAAATATTCTTTCATACCTCACAGATGTGAGTGAAATGTTGGCCCAAATGATTCAATTTATATCATAACATTATTTCTGTGCAGGTTGATATTAGATGATTGTTATGAAAAATGTATGACAATAGATGTGTACTACTGTGGTGGATGTGTACCACTGTTTGTGACTATACGTTACTAATCAAGTACTTGTGTGTTACTTGGTGTGGTAGTGTACCACTGGATTGTAGTTATGTACTACTATGGATAGACACAATTGTGTTCTATTTTGTTTCGATTGCCGTGAAGACTATCAACAATATTGGAAATGATTATCAGTTAGATGGATAATCAAAGGACAGCGATTTCCCAGACGGAAAATGGTTCAGAACATTTACTTTTCTAGGACATATGTCCAAATTAGAAGAATGGCTCTTGTATCACTCTGTGGTGTGAGTGAATTTTCCAGCATCATGTCTAATTACTCAGATGGAGTATGGTTTCAAGAGATGATGCAGTGGATGACACCGATAGTGATGATGGTGCTCATGATTTAGTCATAAGATAGTCTATACAACTATGTTGATGCTACCGGGTGAATGGTATGTTTTGTGCTCAATACCATTACCTATAATACCTCCCTAGTTAGGAGGGAGTGTTGATATTATGGTAGCTGCAGGGGGTATTTACCTCCACGTGTAGACCTGGTGAGAATAGAATATTTCAAGAAGCAAGAAGAAACCCTAATGAGTTGGCTAATAACCCTAGTAGACATGTCAGCTAAAGAAGATAACTTGTATTAGGTTATTAGCCTCCAAGAGAAGAAGTCAGCCAAAAGAATTAATATATACTGAATAGACAGATACCCAAAATGAGAAGTCGGCCCAGGCAGTTAGCTAGAATTAGTATAAATACAGGAGGCCAGTTCTCATTCTGGCATGCAGTCTCAGAATTGCAGAGCAACAACTTGTGCGCACTGCAGTGCCTAGTCTTGTGCGCAGGTTTGAGGAGAGATGCCATTGCAACTACTGTAGCTAGCAGATCATGTTTGGCTTGGACTATCTATTGGTTAGGGTTTGGACTATCTGATCAGCTCTTGTTGATGCGCTATCCTTGGGGAAAGGTGCACTACCCTTTGTTTGGCTATCTAGCCTAGGGTTTGGTTCCAGAATGATTCTTTGTCAAGGTTAAGGTGCCCAGAGGGTGACTTCGGCCTATGGTTGGGTGACAATAGTATTGTCAATGGTAAAACAAACACATCCATTATATTCTAACAGAATGAACTCTCTAAATTTATAAAACTACCAATGTTTGGAGTGGACACTCCACCCATTATGAAGGAAAATAATTAAAAATTAAAAATTATTAGATGACTCTTGAAAATTAAGATTAATAATTAAAATAATTAAATAATTGTAAGTCTAAAAGTCATAAGATTAAAGTAATTAAAAAACTAGAGTAAAATATAATTAAAAGAAAATATAATTAAAATATTAGAAAAAAAATATAAATTAAAATTGAATTAATGAAAAAATAGTTTTTTGTTAATAGAATTAAACTTATACACAATTCATTTCCAAAAAATTCAAACAATAAAGTCACTAATTATGAAAACCTATAAATTCTTATATGTTTTATTTTAACAAATATATTTTTATTTATATTTAATTTATTTTATTTTAATTTAATGATTAAATAAACTATAAAACATTTTTTTAATTAAATTTGTTTAATTCATATAACCATTAACAAATATATTTTTATTTTTATTTAATTTATTATAATTTAATGATTATATTAATTATAAAACATTTTTTTAATTAAATATTTTTAATTCATATAATCATTGTTACAAATATAATACATTTACCCCACAACCAAAAAACATATTTCAACATAATTATAATTTTTTAATATATTATAATTTATAAAATAATTACATTAAATTTAAAAAAATTAACAACACAAAATATAATCATTGTTACAAATATAATACATTTACCACTACGAAAGAAGATATAAAAATTAACAACACAAAATATAATCACTGTGACACAAAATATAATCACTGTGACACATATGATACATTTAACCCTACTAACGACAAAAACATATTTCAACATAATTATAATTTTTTAATATATTATAATTTATAAAATAATTACATTAAATTTAAAAAAAAATAACACAAAATACCGCGATGTGTTGATTTGTGGAGGTCGTGAATTATATGGAATAGTGATAGATTATATGTTTTTTAATATGTTTTGATTGATTAAGGTTTTTGAAAAGATAACATCACGATGAAAACGTTTATGTATTTTATTAAAAGATGATAGTTCTACATATTATGGTTGTCATGTTCTACATAGTGTCAATTTAAATTTTGTGATCATGTTCTTTAAAGGGCATGCAACATTGTGGTGGTTCTCAATTGATAATATTTAGGATATTTCGTCTGAACTATGCCTCTTCACTTAGAGCATATCTATACTCTGTTCTAGGCTACGTGCAAGTCACACTTTTACTTTATTGCAACTCACTTGTATACTTAGATTTTTTGTTAACAATCTTAACACTTAGTCATTTAAGCATACATCTATGAAACAAAGAGAACACTTGCAAAACAAACAAGAGACAAATATATAGTGCGGACGACACAACACGTGCCTAATACTCGACTAAGTATTATTATTACGAAACAGTTACAATATGAGCACTACCAGCTCGGTTTACAACTTGGGCAGTCACATGACTCGCATCACCTCACCAAGACACTCATACACAAATTCCTCACACCAAGACTCATCCGTCGTAACAACTTTTGCAACTCCTACGATGCACCCCAAAAGTGTGCCCACCATAGACTCATCGTCTCTTTTCGGTCACAAGACTTCACATAGACCTACAATTATGCCTCGTAGTTGTCTCACCCAGACCTGCGACAAGACTTCCCCAAACTCAGCCCAAAAGAAGGTTGCCCCAAATTTGTTCATAGAATCACCTCAAGGTAGCACAACTCCTCCCATGTGGAGCAACTTGGCTCCTTGAGGGAGCTCTCCTCTCTTCATCCAAGTCTTCCTTAGAATCGCAAAGATGATCTTGCTCTCCTTTTTGTTATAATATGCTTTCCTTGGTTGTGCACCCTTATGGACTCTAAAGGTCACCATCGTGAATTATCGTGTCCTTTAGGTGTGTCATGCCCCTTTTCCAACCATCATGCCCAAAGAAATCCTTATGCCCCTTCACAAACCCGGTACGCCCAAACAAACCTATGCACCCATCAACCATCTCATCCCTTGGGACCAACACACCCCAACCTTGGCATGCTCCTCATTTCAGTTCACCCCAACCTCTTTAGTCCTTCCCTTCTCTTATCCGCTTTCTCCCCATGCTTCATCTCATGCTTGGGAAATCCCCTTGGCATGTTTGCGCATCCAAGGTGCCCACTTTCCCAACTAGTGTGACTCTTGGGTGTCGGAGAAACCCCAAGTTCCATCTCCTTGAGGACTTAGGTGAGGGTCTCTACACCCTTCTAGTTGAAGACCTTACATTCTCCCCCACCTCAAATCATTGTTGTCCTATACAACATCCACAAATTATGTGATCTCCAAGTCTCTTCCCAAAATCATTCTCCCAACGAAAATAAGTATGCTAGGACCCCTAATTTTCGTTCCAATTGGAAACCTCAAATTCTGCCAAGGTGGAAACCCCAAGTTTCCAACTTGCACTACAATCATTTGCAACTTGTGCAACAATCCACACTTCGTTCTACCCAAAGTTGTGTGTGACCAATCTATCTACTACAATGGAAGGATGTCTCCTCCCCAACTCTATCCACAATGCCCAAGCTGCCACTGTCCTACTGCAACCTTCACACTTTGTCCTGCTACTGTTGCTGCCTCAACCACTGCTACAACCTCATGAAAAATATCTAAGTGTTGAATTCTCGTGAGCTAACTGTTGCACACATACTTCAACCAACTCTGCCATGTATTCACATATTGAATTCCCCCATGCCTTAGACTGATTGGGTAGCTATTCCAATTGTCATGCCAAACTCATGAGAATGCACTTCCTCATCCCCGATCTTATTATTTTCTGTTCGCATCTCTCTCACTCCATCAAAATCCAAAGACTAAGGCAACTATCCACCCTTGCAAGATACCATATATATAAAATATGCAGAACAGAAATAAAATGCTAGTAATGGCAGAATAACAGTAAAATATCCAGTATAATCTTCACAATACACATAAATGATATACGAAATAACAATAGAAAAGCACTTTGATTCAGAAAGCAATGTTCACAGGCCTCTTCGAGGGGGCAACCTCCAGTCGAGTAGCGCTCTGTTACAATAATCTCCAAGCTAGCATTTTCATACCCTCGACCCTTATTTATACTAAATATGTCTATTAAGAGAAGCATCTAGAGGAAGATCCTTCTAGAAGTGGAAGCTTCTATTAGGTCTTCTTACATCCACCTTATTCTATTTTATTGAAAGGCCTTATTAATATTGACCTTTATTACATCCGAATACATTGATCTAC
>JASDQU010589413.1:77343-91045 GCA_032191745.1 Picea mariana | reverse complement strand
CCTTGGAATGGCCAAAATTCAGCAATGAAAACCTTCTAACTTGTAAAGGGAACACTGGCCAAAATTTCTTCTGAGTTTCTTTTAGATCTTTGCTAATGCCCCCTATTATCCTTTGGTAAGCCACTTCTCTGCACACTAGTTTGTCAGGTAGAAAATTTGGTAGAGCATGAGGGGAAATTGAGCATCCGAAAACCTTGATATAAGAGAAATTTTCTTCAATAAACCAATCTGCAACCATTTTAAGGTTTCCCATAATTTTCTTTGAAATTTGAGGGGGTGAATAACCATATAATGTTTGATGAACAAGGATCACTACATTATGGCAGATGTCATAAAATAAATCTTTGACCTTTTCCTCCCATAGTTTAGAATGATAAAAATGGATAGGTTCTGCATAGGTTGGGTTACAGCTCCAATTCATCAATGGAAATGGATTCATGTAACATATGGCATCCATGACATACACAAACATATAAAAAGGGGCAAGTTGGCCTTTTTACTTCGCCATTTGATACTCAATAATTTCTTTGGTTAGGTTATCTGACATAATCTTAGCCCAGTCGAAAGTGAAACCCTCAGCTACTTCATGCATGATTGATACCCATTCCACCAGAAAATGAGTAGGGATTTTCCTTCCAAATATCCTACATAGAATCATGGCTACATAGACCACATATTCATTTAATGACATGGTGGAATAAACACCATGAGAATCAGCTCTGAATTTTGTTGGAATTCCCCACCATGTTTTAACTATATCTGGGTAGGTTTGGTCACATTTTGCACATTATTTTCGTTGAAACTCTGCTATGAATGCAACATTATAAATATATTTAGGATTAGGGGATAGCTTGTACATTACTTGGATGTGCTCCGGCATAAAAGAGCCAACAACGAACTTTTGGTGATTTATGATGCTCCTGATCTATGCATCAGTGTTCTCCAGAGCCCAGCTTATCATGCCATTGTATGGCATGAGCTTCGGCCGTGTAGCTATTTTATGAAGTTCAGACTCTACTATAACTTTGAGTTTAGTTCCAATCTTGTTAGTCGTTTCATCTCCAGAATCATCTGGGCAATTTATGACTTCACTCTCCAAGATTTATGAATCTACAACATGTGGCGTGGTATCAAACAGGACGTCTATGTTTGGATTTGAGCCTTCACCGACCTCATCAATCTTCTTCAACGTTTTCCTGGGTGCCATGATGCCTGTAATAAAACACAAATACCTGTTACAGAGGATAATGCGTGAGATTTTCTTTAGTTAAACTTACTACTTTTCTAAAAGTAGGAATGAAATTTGAAATAGAGAACTTTTATTCGCTCTCAGTTTGCATTAATTCGAGCGTGTTTCTACAGTTGATGAATTTATTTGTTTTAATGAGGAGGGTACATTTGGAGATACACACCTTACGCTAGGAAATATTTCCGTTGATCCATAATAAATATTACCAAATTTCGACGTTTGACGACCGAGAGTTTTGGATGTAACAACATTGAAATATCCCGAAACGTGAATGTGCGAAATATCAATTTACATCATTAATTTTCATTTAAAAGTTGAATTAATCATTCTTAAGAACTCAAAGCTTTTGGGACCTCGGGTTTCGGGGCTTTTTGAATGTAATGAATGGTAAACCCCCGATTTACGAAATGCGAAAAGATTTACTATCTTTGACTCGGTTTGATTTAAGGACCCCTGGATCGCGAAATTTCGATTGATTAAGTAATATTAATCATGTTTAACTTTTCAATTAATCATGATTAATAAAGGTTTTGTGACTTTGTGTATCGGGATTTTAAGTTGTCGTTTGGGGCAGAATTCCCAAATCATGAAGTCATGATGTGATTAATTAGTACTAATCACTTTTACCGCCTTAATTAACATGGCTTAAAACTTATCGTAGTTTCGCAACTTCGCATGTCGGGACATTGGGACTCTTTATATGTTGGACTGTTAGGTCTGTGAAAGCCCCAAACCTGATATTTTGAAGACTGTTTTTAATGATTTGACCCTTTAATTAGTGGGTGGCTCCATAAATTTTAAGAACTTAGGATTGTTGTATCCAACAGAAGACCTCATTAATGATGATATCCAAGTGCATGTTTGCCTTTATTTAACGAGAATTAGACCTATTTAAGTCTAAAGCTTAGAAAAAAAGAATGTTTCAACACCCATAATCTCAAAATTAAAGGAAATACGCCCTATCCCATCCTCTTCTTAGAAACAAGCCTCTCCCCCATTGAGAACATGGCTATGAATAGATACCTAATGTATAAGAACAAGTTAAACAACATGGAAGACAAGATGCTTCCTAAAATTGCTTCAAAATCAATTCATAACCACCATCGACTCAAGCGAGGATGGCATAACGATGCCCGATCCATAGTGAAACTGAGCGTTGGTCAATTCCTAAAACGCCATGGGATGAAAGAGAGTGTCACAAAGGTGACACTAAGAAGGTTGAAGATGAAAAGCACTTTCTCTTAAATTCTCTAGCCTATACCCATATTAGATCTCATTTTCAAAATATTTGACACACTACCAACCTTCCTAACCTCTTAACTCAACAAAAGTATGGTTATCTTAGAAAACTTCTCTTAATGCTTTTCGAGCATAGAAACAAAATCCTAAAGAATCGCAAGTAATCACTTACCCTCTTAAGGTCCGATAGACCAATTCAATCTTAGTGGACGTTAATCATCATCATCATAATTTATATTTGAAAATATTAAAATATTATTTGTTTAAAAACTTGTATTTGAAAACATACTATGTTAAAATCAATTTATAATTAAATATGAAGCAAAAATAATTTATTACAATTTTTTGTTAATATAAAATAATTATTATAATAAAGAAGATTTTTAAAATTACTAGCATGGATCCATGTTAACCTTGGATCTATCAAAAATGAGGGATCAAATCTTTAGAGGTGCAAACCTTTAACCTTTCCTTAAAATTTTCACTCTAAAAAAATGTTTTCACGAGATTAACTTAAAAAGGAACAATGTGCACCACCTCACACCTAAAAATAGTTTGGATGCAATACCTCGCTCCTCTATATATTTTAGGCATGAGATGCCACACCTCTAATGATTTTAGGCATGATAAGTTTTATGCGTTAGACACATTTAAGATTTTAGCAAGATAATTCATATACCTTGTTTCACAACGTTTAAACTTTATGTGTAATACACCTTGTGTCATACATGTCTTAAAATTTGGTGCGACACACCTTCAACTTTGAAAACCTTCATGATGAGCACCCTTTTAAGAACTTTATTTTAATGTCTTATGCACTTCTTTCACAAACCTTTTGTCTTATGTGAATCACTCTAAAAAATTGTCTTTATGTCCCCTTAAAACATTGTTTCTCCACAACTAGATCTTATTTGGATACGCTTTAACCTATGCTTTGTTGCGGTGTGATACATTCTGACGATAAAAACTTTGTTGTTGACGTTTTAACCTATTGCTAAATTTGACAATGATGGTTTTATAAAACAATTATTGTGTGCTATGCAAGATTATATAATATTTTTTGATTTGTAATTGTTATTTTTAATTATGATTAATTTGTGAAATCAAGTTCTATAACCAATAAAGTTTGACCACCAACCAATCACTATATTCCCTACTAGTAAGGTAAGGCAGGGAAGAATTATTAGTGAAGGACTAATAAAGAAAAAGTAAAATAAGAAAAATCAATAAAATGAAATTCAGTTTTGAGTTTTTTATTAATAATATAATTTTGTTTATGTGATGAAATGTTGGATTAATATAAAGTTGAAAGACAAAAGAACTTAGCAATATAATATTTTGAATATTATTAATAAAAATGGATTATTGATTGCCAAGTCACCCCATTCGATGATATTTTCCCTTTAAATTTGAAATTCATCAAATATAAACAAGCGGTTCGAATTAATTCGACCCAGATTTGCCGAATCTCAATCCAAACCTGAACTCGAGCTCAAAATCGAACTTCAAGGTTAAGGAAAATTTTTGGTTTCTTTCAAATTAGGTCTTTGGAAAAAAATATAAAAAATTAAACCCTAGCCGCTCTCGTGGTTTTCATTTCTTCCAAGCTCGAGCTGACCGACGTGATTCCTATTGCCTCCGGCTCTCCGTGCACCTGCATACTCCTCTGTGAGTCCGCCCGACACAGTTCCAGTGTCCATCTTCCTTCGCCCGACGTTGCACCTTTGAACCAACTTACCTCCCCGCAGACTGTAGACTGCAGCTGTAGACTCATCTGCGGCTCTGCCCGACGAGGTCCCCCACAGCCACATGTTCCTCCACCCGACATCGACGCCGACACCGACGCCGACACCCTTGCAACTACAGTCTGCAAGTTCCTCCACACCAACACCCTTGTAGTATTAAGATCATCCTCAGATTTTTTTTTTAAAGTATGTTTGACCCACAGTCTAGCCAATTTCCTGAACCATGAAATTGGTGCATCTCATTGTGGGAGCTATTGGGATCAAACTGCGTCCACTTTTAATTGTAATTCCTCATAAAGGAACCAAGGGGATTTATATTTAAAAGTTATTGGAGGTTTTCCACCTCTATCTTCAATTTCTAGCGATATAGGATGGTGATCAGAGTCACCCCACTTTCGAACAATGGATTTGTATTTCTTTCTTTATTCTCTCTACTGCGATTTGACCATGTAGGATCCATATTTAAGGGCTCTATTATCAATTAGATGTAATCTCTGGGAAGAAACCTGCTAATTGGTTGAGACGTGTCAAGGAACCCAGAACTTCTCTGGATGAGATTGTGTAATTTAGGTCCCGCCGATAATAGTATGCTATGTATCCAAGGAATAGTCTGTTGGGAATTTGGATGAGTGTGGAGAATAAAACCATGATCATTGTCTTCTCGAAGGCTTCAACTCTGGCCTGTATATGCCAAACGAACTTTTGTCTGTATGTTGCACCTCTTCAACGGTTCAAAATCTACATGCATCTAGCGGTTGGATGCTCGCTACTTATTTAATTCGTATGCAATTCAATTATTAGCAAAATGTTGAGAAAATGCATTAGGTCAGGGTCATGGCAATGTGTGATTTGCAACTATTTTTGGTTTTTCTGCTTATGCCTACTGTTTTTTTTCCCCTCTTTTTTTCGGTCCTTTTGATTTTCTGTTAATGGGTTTCTGGTCTCGTTTATCTTTTTTCTTTTTAATAGTATTTACTTCATTCAATGCTATGTATTTTCTCTCCATTTTTTTTTTTTTTTGACGCAGAAAGTAAAAGCTATATTGTTATGAATTTCTTCTTATTTTGCGTTCTCATGTAGGTGATAAATGATTGGAAACCTATTAAGTACTAAACACTTTCTTATAAAAACACCATAAATATTGAGAGACGATATAGAAAAATATCCAATTTATTATTATCAAATCCTTAGGGTAGAGAAACACCATACAATGGATCCTATTATGGCAGAGATTCTCTTGTGTTCTCTCGTGTTCACTTTCTTCTTTGAGAGTGAAACCTCCTAATGAGCTATCGCTCCAAATACAACACTTTTTCTTCTTGACTCCCATTACATTGTTTGAACCCGTGCTACCAACCACCTAAGAACATTATAGAGGAGGAACCTTTTAGAAGTGGAACCTTCTAATAAGTCTTCTTACATTTATTATGTTTACACTAATATATCTAACGACCATAGTGGGTCTTATTTAATAATATAGTGGACCTAGTCTACCTTACATTGGGTGGCCTCCACTATTATCACTATGAGCCCTTCAAGCTCTCCATTGCCTCTCTAGCTACACTACATTCCATCCCCCTTATGAAAGCATTGTCCTCAACGCTTGTTATGAGGGTGTACAACCATATACAAGGGTCCCATAGATAAGTGTGGACCATGATGCTGAAGTAGGCTAGATAACTAGGGTATTACTTGTTGTTGACTTCCATTACATTGCTTGAACCCCTTTACATAGTGCTACCAACCACCTAAGAACATTCTAGAGGAAAAACCTTCTAATAAGTCCTCTTACATTTATTATTTTCAACTAATATATCTAACTACCATAGTGGACCTTATTTAATAATATAGTGGACCTTACTTGTTATCACTATGGGCCCTCGCCCCCCATTACCTTTCTAGTTACACTGCATTCCATTTGCCTTATGAAATCATTGACCTCAACACTTGTTATGAAGGTGTACGACCATATACCAGGGTCTCGTGGATAAGTGTGGACCATAATGATGAAGTAGGTTGGAGAACCATGGTCCCATGTCAGAATGCAAGCCACCGTGCTGAAGTAGTCCAACCGCCTCTGTAAACTTGGGTCTCATGTTCAAGTGCTCATGTGAAATTCACGCTAAATATATCAAAACACCATAGCCAACTTAAAATGATGCTCCAAATACAGACACTGGTCATATGGATCTAAATATGTATAACTGTCCAAAAATTCATCTAATACTACTGGATAATAATAAAACTGAAGAAGAATACGCAGAGAAGACTCTTGTGTACTCTCTAGGATGGACTCTACATGACATGCAGTAGAGTCATCAAATATAAGATGGAAGTGGTTTTCATCCCATAAATGACAACTATCCATATACCAATCATTACAACTGGCCTCCAAATCGTCCAAGCACATGCTTATTGATGATATTCATCCATAATATACCTTTCATTCCTTGCAAGTGTGATCATTGTCTCGAGGTATTTTAACTACCTTTGAAGTTACATGAGGATTTGAAAGCGAGTATCCATTGGAAACACCACATATAATCTACCAAAATAAATCTCTTAAAATCCTCTATCCAATGGCATTGATATGGTAGCAATTTGAGCACTCTGTCAAAAGTTATGAGCTCTACAGTCCCGTCACCGTCACAAAGACCCTAGAAAAATGCCAATTTTAAATTAGCGAAATATTCATTTCCAGAGCTCCAATTCATATGATTTTTTTTTATCAAATGGGTTATTTTTGAAAGAGAAACTCATATATGTAATGTTTTTGGGAAAATTACACCCCAAGTGCTACATAAATCAACAAAATCGTGTGACCATCTGCGGAAAACCCTAAAAAATTAGTAGATTTTAAAATGAGGATAAATTCACTTCTTGGACTTAGTTTCAGATTTTTTTTTTTTTTTTAATTGGTTGTTATTTTGAGAGTAACTCACATATACAACAAATTTATGCAAATTCCACACATAAAGCTACAGGATTTGTCGAGAATGTCGCAACCCTCTTTTATCTTCTTGAAAAAATATGAAAAAATATATAATAAAAAAATTGTTTGTTTTTGTGGCCGAAGAAAGTGCTCTGATACCATTTGTTAAGTACCAAATAATTGCATACAGAAAAACAAAAAATATTCAAAGACATAAAGAAAAATATCCACTTTATTATTATCAAACCTCCAAGGTAGGGAAACACCATACAATGGATCCTCTCCTATTCGCTTGTCTCTTCGAGGGAGAAACCTCCTAATGAGATATCACTCCAAATACAATACTTGTTCTTCTTGAATCCCATTACATTACTTGAACCCCTTTATATAGTGCTACCAACTACCTAAGAACATTCTAGAGGAGGAACCTTCTAATAAGTCCTCTTACATTTATTATGTTCACACTAATATATTTAACTACCATAGTGGGACTTATTTAATAATATAGTGGACTTAGTCCACCTTACATTGAGTGGCCTCCACTATTATCACTATGGTCCATTCAACCCCCCATTACATCTCTAGATACACTACACAACCTACCATGGAGTTTGAGTGAATCCAGAAGAAACCAATTCCTTTGAGATGTTATTTCAGATTGTCTAGTACTTATTGTAGTTGATAAATATGTGAGTAACATTTTATATCAATTCCTTGTTTTGAAAAATGATACATAGCTGAATAAAAATGAAGTAGTTACACAAACATAGGAATGCTATTTAATCATATTGTTTTGGAATGGTGTTCATTTCAACAAAGACATAAATATAGCTATTCATCTTCTTTATATCTTGCATTCTAATTTGATTTATAGATTTATATGTATAGTACCAGTTGTAACATATATTGTATTTTTTTAAAACCGTAGATTTCAATAATAGAAGAAAACCCATTTTTAGTGTTGAAATTGTTGGCTCTGGAAGGTGGAACATATTTTGTTGTTAGACTTTTTCTTCAATTTGAATTGAAGTGAGATGACATCTTTGTTTTTAGAGAAATATTCATTAAGAAATTGGAGATAGTGTATGTGTAAATTGAATATATGCATAGCTTATAGATAACCAGAGAGAGAGGTAACAAAATAGCCTGCAAGCAAAGTCACTGGAAGTGGGTACGTCGCCAAACATTTTCTTATTTATTTGCATCGCAGGGTGACATTATTTTAGCCTTCTGATTTGAATGTTTTATTTCAATTGTGCGCAATGTTTATTTTTATTTATTTATTTTTTAAATAAATGAGCTCCAGTTTTATTGATGGCGTTTTCCCCTTATTGTGAGTTTCCAATCTTGCTCTTATTGGGGAGAGCACAATGTATACTTGCCATATTTCCCAGTCCTGTTGTAACTGGAGAAACCATAGTGTGTGTGTGCATAAATGGATTTTTTCCCATTTCCAAGAAAACTAACTAAATTTGAGATGTTTTTATCTTTTTGTTCCCAAAAAAACTAGAGCAATTATTTGGATGTACCCATGTTATTGAGATGACAACAACCTAGTACAATAGGACTATGCAATGAGATTGAACTCGATTCCTTGTATTAAATGTCAAGGATGTAGTTGATTTGTTAAGTTATTAATGTTCCCTCCTTATTTTGGTGGGATTAAGGTGATTTAGAGTTTCCAATTTACACTAATTGGAATTTGGTGATTTTCCGATAAGCACTCTCTAGTTTTTTGGTTTTGGTGATCCAATGCTTGCTCAAATTCACCAGTGGCATCATTGTTTTCTCATGTGGAAGAAAGCATAGGTGGTTAAAGGCTTGAAATAAATGTGATCTTTAGATAGATTTGAAAAAAAAATGAATCCTATGATCAAATTCATAGGAGGGTAGATTATGCACACCTCTATAGACTTTAGTAGTCAAATCATTGTGCGAAGGCGGTTCCTTGTCCTACAAAAAAGGGGGTCTCATACACCAAATGAGTGACCTTAAAATTAGATTATTATTATAATATAGTTATTTGTTAACAAATATGATTAGATACTATGTATTTAACTACATTTATTCATTGCTATATTTTTTAACATAATAATATGAGCTTGTAACAATATGTCACATAATAGTTAAATATGACATTTTTGGTTATTAAAATAACATGATTTACAAATCTTAGATGAGTTAATTATTTTGAGGGTGAACAATGGTAGTTATATGTGAGGGATAAATAGGACTTAACCATTGATCTAGATTATATTGGGAACAAAATGAGATACAAACAAAACTATAAGTACTTTGGAACCCAAATTTTATTAATGAATATAATAGCAGAATACTATAGAATACAAACTAGCTAGAATGGTAGTAGCTCATCTTTGAAGAGAAAGAGATGTCGATTACACTCATTCACAAAATGATATTACAAGATATCTAAAGAGTGATGTTGTTGGCTACATCATGAAGGAATAATAATATGTCCTTTTACAAATGAGAGAGCCCGTATATATAGTACTTACAAATTCCTTTTTCCTCAAGAGTCACATCGTTTCACTTGTTTTAATATTATTATATGTTTTAATTTCTTTATCCCATTTTACAAAAACCATGGGCTACAAAACGATGGGCACATAAACCACCAATGATAAAATCTAATTAATAATCGTGCAAACATATTTTTTACTATATTATTATTATTATTAATTTCATTTATGTCCATCTTTCAAATACCATGGGTGTATACCATGGTTTATTAAAACCACAGGCTAATAAATGTTGATTCGATGGAAGAGGTGGATGGCCACCGATATCCACCTGGATTAGTTCTAACAACGATCATTCTATAACTTTCCTTGTGTCCGCATAAATTGCATAAGCTTGTGGTCAACGTCGATGACTGTTTCCTTTCCTAGAATATAATGCTTCCATTATCAACATGCCTACACAATGGAGTAGATCTCCTTGTCATAGGTGGGCTACCTGTGAATAGTGTCAGAGAGTGTTTCACTATGATAATCTATCAAATGACCTTTTTGAGTGAGGACTGCGTCGATAGCATAATTAAAGGCACTTGTCTCAATGTCAAATAGTTGTTGTAGGTTTGATAGTGTGAGAAATGGTGCAGAGCAGAGGCAATGATTGATATCCTGGAATGATTTCTATTGTGACTCAAACTAGGAGAACTTCGCTTCATCCCCACCCTTGGTTACTTGACTTAGGGGCCAATTGATATGAGAGAATATCAATACTAATTTACACTAGAAGTTAGTAAGGCCCAAGAAACTACGTAGCTCTTTCAAAGTCGTTTGTGCTAGCCAGTCAATGATGATTGGATCTTGGTTGGGTCGACGTGCATCCCATGTTCATCCATGATGTATCCTAGATATTGAATTCTCTGCATTCCAAATGAGCATTTCTCTAGATTGACATATAACTTGTGTTTTCATAGGGTGCTAAGGACCTATTGAATGTGTTGAAAATGTTATGTCCAGGTTCTCCTAAAGATGAGGATTTCATTCAGATATACAACCAAAAAAAAGGTTGTGAATGGTCACAAAATATCATCCATCATTCTCATGAATGCGGCCAGAGTGTTAGTCAAGCCAAAAGGCACGACCAACCACTCAAAGAGGCATTCTTTAGATTTGAAGGTTTTCTTCCATACATCAGTTTGTTCACTTGGAACCTGGTGGTAGTCTAAGTTCATATCAATATTACTAAAATACTTAGCACCCTTATGACGATAGATAAGATTGTCAATCTGGGGGATTGGGTATCAGTTCTTGACATTGATATTATTTGAGGCTCTATAATAAATACATATTTTGTACATCCCAGCCTTCTTTTGCACCAACACAATTGGGCTCCAATAAGGTGAGGAGATCAGTCAAATATGGCCCCTTTGAATGAGCTCATGAATTTGATGCTTTATTTCCTTATTCTCCAAAAGGAAGTGTATGTAGATTGGATCATTGGGAAAGGGAGCATCGAGTACCAAGTGAATGGAATGATTGACTTGGTAGTGCAAAGGCACCTTCGTAGGTGAATCAATTTTTTTTATGCTCCTCTATAATGTTGTTGAACTACTTTTGTTGTGTAGAAAGGTCTCACATCAAGGTTGTGGTGGTCATAGTGGCCTTCCATTCACCTTTTGTCTAGATCACAAAGAGGAAAAAATTTGAGGTCCAAGAGATTACTTTACGGCATTATTTTTTTGAGCTTAATGAAATGACAATAGTCAGAACTACCTTTGGTACCGTGTAGAGATGACCCCCCAAAGTAATAATGACACTACGAGGTCGAGACTCATAAACAACATGGTGTTTCCACATATATGTTTGTCCTAAAATAACATCACATACTTCAAGTGGGATAACATCAAATAATACTTGATGTTTGAAGGGATTGATGTCGTAGGCATGTGATATTGTTGGATGATGCAGATGTATCATTCCTGGATCAATCATCTGATGGTGTACGGTTGGGGCTGTGGCATTGTCAACAACTTCATTCTTTTGACGTCCTCAACTAAGATTAGGTTCTTGTTACTTTTGTTGTTAACAATGAAATAGAGTGGGCCCCCATTCACCCACATCTACGAGTGGAATAGGTGTCCCCCCTCCTTGGTCTCCACTGGTTCTTTTGGTTGGATTTTTGTGGTCACAATGGTAGTGGTGGGTTCTACATCGATGATCTATTTCTCTTTATTATGCTCCAAATCAGAGTCTGAGCCATGTTATGATTCTTTTTCTTTGAGCTCGACCAAGCTCAATCACCAATGTTGTTCCAAGGGCTCTTCTGAAACTCACACCACTTTCCAGTTCTTATTTGACTCCCCATCACCCTTCTTTACTTGTGATTTGGACTAGTTTTTGTGATATTAAATATCCTTTCTCTATCATTTGTTTGTGAGTTAGGACTACCTTTACCATGCTTTTGTTGTGGCATATTTTCAAACCCAAACTCTCTCTTATTCCTCTGCTTGAATTTTTTCTCGATTTTAACAGCATAACGATAACCGATTCCTAATGAGGATATGTCCAAGAAATCCATCTTTGTTTGGATGTAACTGTGTAGGCCACTGCGGTACTTTGGAACCAGGTGTCTCTCAGAATCTTGATTACCTAGATTTAAGTGTAGGGTATGGAAGATGTTGGTATACTTTGGCACTGTTTGGTCGAGTCTCTCTTGACACAAAGTAATCTATCTCATATATCGATCATCATATCTTCCAACATAGTAGAAATCTTCCTTGATGGCATCCACAAAGGCTTCCTAGGTGGGTTATTTCTTGAATAACATAAATTCATATGTGGTGTACCTCTCCCAGTAACCTTCCCATCAAGATTTGACATGGGGAAGGGATTTAAGGAGCATGAATATGGTATTTTCACCGTAAGATTTGTTTTGGATAGAGTAATAAACTTCTAGCATATTCAACAATTTGTTTAGAGCATATGCATCTATATCTCCTTCAAATAAGGGGATATCAAAATTAAATTGTACCTTGAAGGGAATCATACCTCTGAAAATGGCTTCTTGTCGAAGATTCCTAGGGTGTCATTGAAGGATCTATGTGAATTTGTCCATCATCTCATTCCTTTGTCCCAAAATGGATTCCTTGAGAAACATCTTGAAAGGATCTCTTTCTCTATCATCTCTCTTTTCTTTTTCCATGGGATATCACTTGGACTGGTGAGAGCGTTCAACTCTAAGAGAAACTAGCTCGAGACCCAACTCTTTATACCCTGACCTCATCAGGGACATGCACAGAGAAATAACAAGAAACAAATTGCTCTGATACCATTAATCTAGATTATATAGGGAATGAAATGAGATACAAAAATAACAATAACAGAGAACTCATAAGTATAGTGAAACCCAACATTTATTAATGAATAAAATAGTAGAATACTATAGAATACAAACTGACTAGAATGGTGGTAGATTATCTCTGAAGAGAAAGAGATGTCAACCATGCTCATTCGTAAAAATATATTACAAGAGGTCGAAAGAGTGACCTTGTTGGCTACATCATGAAAGAATAATAATATATCCCTTTTACAAATGAGAGGGCCCATATATATAGTACTTACGAATTCATTTTCCCTCAAAACATATTTATCGACTTAACTAGAACTGTGACCTCAAAACAAAAAATATGGCCCAAAAAACCCATATTTTTGCTTAAAAATAACCAAATTCAACCCCCATTTCAAAAGTGGTGCTACCAATAGCACACTTTTTTCAGGGGTATTTAAATTGCAACTTGTTTGGGATTGCAACATTGACAAGTGGACAAAACCTTAAAATTGACCCTCAACTCAAAAACTGATGCTACTAGTAACACCACTGAGATGGTGGCCTTGACAGCTAGTACCATTGAAAATTAAAAAACCTAAACTTGACTCCTAAATCAAAAAGTGGTGTTAGCCAAAAATTGATTTATTAATTAATTTTATTTTTTATAAATTTACATTAAAAAAGTTTAAAAACTAACTCTTGAAAAGATGAAAAAAAAAGAAAAAATAACCCATTTTT
>JASDQU010589413.1:55620-74972 GCA_032191745.1 Picea mariana | reverse complement strand
ACATTATCCTCTTCCATAAATAGAAGGCCAGGAAAGGACCAAGCATAGAGGCAGACTGACAGCCCATCCTGATAGAGATTTCATCTGACGAACGACTGCATGGGCAGTCTGTCCAGCGTCTTCGTGCACCGCTTGATAGAGAAGCTCCTCAACAGCAAGAATTGAATTCATGATATGATCATGTCCTCAGCGTCGGAGTCAGCTCCAAGTATATGTAGGCGTTTTCGCCATTTTGTAAAGGATCGATGGTTGAGCAAGGCTCCCGGTTGTAAAAAATTTAATGAAGCACTGTTTTCTGGTTATTTTTGGACTCTTGAGACTTCTTGCCTGATGGATGTTAGTTCTTTCCATATCTTTGTTTACATTGTATTAGAGCAACTCGAAATTGGAGGATCCAGTCGAGTTGCACTGTTGTAGGATGATGTAGGTTGGATCACTGAAACAGTCACAACGTCTCTAATCGGTTCCTATGATTTCCTTAACACTGAACGACTTGGAATTGGAGGATCCAGTCGAGTCACGCTTCATCTCCTTGAAGCTCTGGACCAAGAGGATCTTTGCTCTTGAGTTTTTCATCCCTAAGCCTCTGAAGGCTTGTTGCCTGAGGTAGTCTTGCTCACTCTTCTCCTAAGTCTTCCACATGTTCACCCTTTAATCAACTCCCTGACTGAATTTAGATCAAGACCTCTTTTGTTCCTTACATACCACACCCAGTCCCTGAGTTGGAACGATATCTCCTCGGGTCTCTACCCATTTGATCACCCCATTTATTAAACCGTGACATAAAAACTGATGGGCGTTGGGCTCTGCTCCTACAAGCAATCCAGGAGTGACTTCCGTCGCCAACATTTCTAGCATCGTTGTCGGGGACGAAGTTGAAGATTTTCCCTGGGCAGAACGACAATGATCAACTGATTCTAAAGGTGCATCAGAAATCAAAATTATTCAGATTGCTACTGTGCACCTGGCGACTACATTGTGGCAACTCCATTGTTTCCACTTTACTGTTTCAGTTGTGGCCACTGTTGGCACACCTGAAAGCTGACCCAGAGGAGCTTTCTCGAGAAGGCTTCAGCAGCTGCTTTCTCAGCCTAAGAAGTTTCCTAGGGTAACGATAATCTTAAGATCTGGCCTTTGATGGTGAACAAGGACCAGACACATTTGAAGATGCACATTTTTCACCTGGCGACTCCATGATTCAAGGATCGATTGGTGACTCCACTGGTTCGATATGGAGAAAATCCTTGCTTGCAGGTTTGCTCCTTTTAATTTTTCTGCTATTCCTGGTTTTCCTAATGTTGTCCCCTCTCTGGATGAATGGGGATATTATTTGCCCATATTTGGAAAGTGTGAGGAGGACAACCCTACTCATCACCTCAGTGAGTTTCATGAACTCATGCGTTAGTGGGAGATACATCATTAGGATGTGTTACTAAATATGTTCATGTTCTCGTTAGCAGGGGATGCGCGTAAATGGTACCATTCTTTACCCCCTGCTAGCATTTCTTCACTCAATGGATTCCATGCAGCTTTCACCACCTATTGTCAGAGGTTGTATCCCCCTGAGTTAATTTTTCATAATTGTTGTGAGGGATACCACAACTTTATACAAGAGAAAGTTGTTTCTGACGTAAGTTGTGGGGAGGATCCTGATGACCTGGATCAAAACTCAGTCCTTTCTCCTCCCCATTCATCTGCATCTGAGGCAGGTTATGAAAGTGATGAAGTTCCCAAGGAGGAGGATGGCGCCCTGAGTAAGCTGATGGAGCAAGTGAAATATCTCTCTGCCCAATTAGAAGGGTTGAAATATGAAGACTGTGCAGAGGATTTTCCAGTCCTTGAAGCAGACGCTCTGAGCAACTCTTTTGAAGAGATTGTTGAAGATTTATTAGATGAGTTGGCATCTACCCCCGATGAGCTTGCTGTCTCAGATCAAAACAATGAAGAGGTAGTTGTGGAAGAGGATTTCTCTCTTTTCCTTCACGAGATTTCCCACGGCGTGTTTACATTCGGGGTTGAAACGAAGGAGCGAGGGATAGTTCCATTTCTGCAAGTTGGAAAATCTTTGTTCCCCCCCAACTTTGATGATTATCTGGAAGAGGAGCAGCAGAGCCCGACATCACCTTTTGTTTGTCAGAGAAGCCAGACCACTTATGACAGTTACAAATCAGAGTCTAAGCTCAATATGCTGGATTTCCAAGAGTAGGTCGCAAAGCCTTATCCTCTGCTCGCTAAAGAAAATTATCACGAGGAAATCAGCCACCTCAGTCTTTCAGAAGACGCTAAGCAGTACGATGAAGAACAAAACCACCCCATGGTCCCTATTTATGATGAATACGAATCGGACCTGGGGGAGACCGAACCAGAGGAGCAGAATATTTCCTGTCCAAAGCCAGTCAGTGAGAAGCCACCACCCAAGAGCAGTGAGCCTACGTCAGTTTTCCACCACCAACTTGTGATTATCAGAGATATTCAGCCACAGGTGAACAGCTGTGTAGCAAAGAAGGGTGTCTGTCCCCCATTTTCTGGAATTTGTCGCTCATTCCATGACCCTGTCTGCAAGTATGTGGAGTGGCATTTCCCCTATGCCTTGGAGCCGCCCTATTTCATCTCAACTCCAGCCTGTAAGGAAGAGTTGAAGAGTGTAACCATTCTGTTGTCACAGCTACACCATCTGCTGATGATCATTGACAGAAGGAAGGAGCTTCTATCCAGGAAGCTGCTTGAATGGCTATGGTGGAAATCTGCTTTCACTTAGCCCCATGTGAAATATTTCATTAGAATTAGGATTGTATATAAAAAAGCTTTTTCGAGCATGTATTTTATTTTGTTTTGCTTTATTTTTTGGCCTATATTTTCATAAGAGGGATGTTTTGAGCTTGACTCCATAGCCCAACAGCAAGGCACTGAAGTTGAGGAATGAGTTCTTAGAGCATCACAGGGACGACTATATCCCCCATGGAGCCTAATGTTAGCGACATTTCTTGTACAGGGATGTTTTCCTCTCTGATTTGAGGCCTCTGATGTAAACGCATGGAAGTGGGATTTTGAAATCCAGTCAAGTGAGTTTTATTCAAAGGCCGCAGCCATAAGCGTTGAGCATAGCTCGCAGAAGAAGTCCAGTTCGGGCTAAAATTAAACGACGAAACAGATCAGCGGTCATCAGGATTTCAGGGCTATAAAGTTACCCGATATATAGCGTCAGAAAAAGTGCCCCTATTTCAAGACTAAATCTGGGTTGTCTGATCCAGTGGCGCGTGGTGCAAGATTTAGTCAAGTCGGCATATCGGCAGTCAGGAGTTCGAGGGGTAAAAGTCCCTCGTCATCTTGCATCTCGAAACCCTGAACCCCGAAAGCGCCAAAAGCACCCAGAGTCGGGCCTGTTAGCGATATTTCTTGTCAAAGAGGAGGAAAGTGCAAGGAAGCAGGTGAAAACCCATTTTCCCTAAGCTCGGGGCGCGAATGCAAGAAGGCCCAGTTTTCTTGTCAATCGGGATTTCGAGGAAGAACCGCATCGTGAACTCCCGGCGCAGGAAATCCTGAAAGGATCAGGACCATTGATCAGGAGAACATGCGGCGCGTGATCTGAGCCACGGGTGGGGCCCTTCATGATTTTGGTAGTGTCAGCGCTGAAGGCATAATCTTAGATGTCCATCCATAAAGATGCATGGTGCGCGATTATGTCATGTCAGCAATCGAGAGTTCGAGGGGTAAGAGTCCCCCGTCATTTCACATTTCGAAACCCCGAACCCTGAAATGTCGATAAGCGCCTTTGAAGTTGGGCTTGTGGTCCTAGCACCCGGTCACGTCAAGCGAGCCTGATCATAGAGGCATCCCTCTTCTAACATCAAATGCCATCTTGACCGTTCCTCTGGAGGACACGCGGCGTACATCCATGTTCTCGTGGTTTGAGCAATCGAGATTTTAAGAAGCATTGCATCATGAACCCCCAGTGCCAGAAATCCTGAAAGAGTCTAGATCGTCCATCTAAAGGACACACGGCGCAATAGCAGACCCCCTTTTGTCACATCTCCTGCGCCCTCCGCTTACTGCCTTCCACCATGTGTCTTCCCCTGTCACATCTCCCGCTCCTCTTCTACCTTTCTCTACCACCCACCTGTACCTCCATACTCTATGCCACTTCCACCTATGTTGTGTCCTCAGTCCCCAACCTGTCACATTGCGGCCTCATTGTCACCTTCTCGCGATACATCGCCTCACCATCTAGTGTCCCAGCCTTCGTTTCTTCGCCACCTAGTGATTCCACCTCAACGCCTCTTGTCTCACCCTCATCCATGTCCTCCATAGGGGTCCCCTCATAGCAGTCCAACAAAGAAGCATCCAAAGAAAATCCGCCACGTCGTCCGAATACAAAGTTGATCGAGACCATTCCCAATCCCAAGGAATCAGTTATTGTGGTAGTTGATGGTGGCTGAACGTTATCCTCTTCCATAAATAGAAGGCCAGGAAAGGACCAAGCGTAGAGGCAGACTGACAGCCCATCCTGATAGAGATTGCATCTAACGAACGACTACATGGGCAGTCTGTCCAGCATCTTCGTGCACCGCCTGATAGAGAAGCTCCTCAATGTCACCCCTATGGAGGACATGGATGAGGGTGAGACAAGNCAAGTATATGTAGGCGTTTTCGCCATTTTGTAAAGGATCAATGGTTGAGCAAGGCTCCCGGTTGTAAAAACTCTAATGAAGCACTGTTTTCTGGTTATTTATGGACTCTTAAGACTTCTTGCCTGATGAATGTTAGTTCTTTCCATATCTTTGTTTAAATTGTATTAGAGCAACTCGGAATTGGAGGATCCAGTCAAGTTGCACTGTTGTAGGATGACGTAGGTTGGATCATTGTAGCAATCGCAACGTCTCTAATCGGTTCCTGTGATTTCCTTAACGCTGAATGACTTGGAATTGGAGGATCCAGTCGAGTCAGGCTTCAGCTCCTTGAAGCTCTGGACCAAGAGGATCTTGGCTCTCGAGTTTTTCATCCCTAAGCCTCTGAAGGCCTGTTGCCTGAGGTAGTCTTACTCACTCTTCTCCTAATTCTTCCACCTGTTCACCCTTTAATCAACTCCCTGATTGAAGTTAGATCAAGACCTCTTTTGTTCCTTACATACCAGACCCAGTCCCTGAGTTGGAGCGATATCTCCTCGAGTCTCTACCCATTTGATCACCCCATTTATTGAATCGTGACATAAAAACTGATGGGCGTTGGGCTCTGCTCCTACAAGCAATCCAGGAGTGACTTCCGTCGCCAACAAGATGCACGTCGACCCAACCAAGATCCAATCATCATTGAATGGCTAGCACAAACGACTTTGACAGAGCTACATAGTTTCTTAGGCCTTACTAACTTCTAGTGTAAATTAGTATTGATATTCTCTCATATCAATTGGCCCCTAAGTCAAGTAACCAAGGGTGGGGATGAAGCGAAGTTCTCCTAGTTTGAGTCACAATAGAAATCATTCCAGGATATCAATCATTGCCTCTACTCTGCACCATTTCTCACACTATCAAACCTACAACAACTATTTGACATTGAGACAAGTGCCTTTAATTATGTTATCGATGCAGTCCTCACTCATAAAGGTCATTTGATAGATTATCATAGTGAAACACTCTCTGACACTATTCATAGGTACCCCACCTATGACAAGGAGATCTACTCCATTGTGTAGGCATGTCGATAAGGGAAGCATTATATTCTAGGAAAGGAAATAGTCATCGACACTGACCACAAGCTTATGCAATTTATGCGGACACAAGGAAAGTTATAGAATGATCGTTGTCAGAACTAATCCAGGTGGATATCGGTGGCCATCCACCTCTTCCATCGAATCAACATTTTTTAGCCTGTGGTTTTAATAAACCATGGTATACACCCATGGTATTTGAAAGATGGACATAAATAAAATAAATAATAATAATAATATAGTAAAAAATATGTTTGCACGATTATTAATTAGATTTTATCATTGGTGGTTTATGTGCCCATTGTTTTGTAACCCATGGTTTTTGTAAAATGGGATAAAGAAAATAAAACATATAATAATATTAAAATAAGTGAAACGGTGTGACTCTTGAGGAAAAAGGAATTTGTAAGTACTATATATATGGGCTCTCTCATTTGTAAAAGGACATATTATTATTCCTTCATGATGTAGCCAACAACACCACTCTTTAAATATCTTGTAATATCATTTTGTGAATGAGTGTAATCGACATCTCTTTCTCTTCAAAGATGAGCTACTATCATTCTAGCTAGTTTGTATTCTATAGTATTATGCTATTATATTCATTAATAAAATTTGGGTTCCAAAGTACTTATAGTTTTGTTTGTATCTCATTTTGTTCCCAATATAATCTAGATCAATGGTTAAGTCCTATTTATCCCTCGCATATAACTACCATTGTTCACCCTCAAAATAATTAACTCATCTAAGATTTGTAAATCGTGTTATTTTAATAACCAAAAATATCATATTTAACTATTATGTGACATATTGATACAAGGTCATATTATTATGTTAAAAAATATAACAATGAATAAATGTAGTTAAATACATAGTATCTAATCAGATTTGTTAACAAATAACTATATTATAATAATAATCTAATTTTAAGGTCACTCATTTGGTGTATGAGACCCCTTTTTTTGTAGGACAAGGAACCGCCTTCGCACAATGATTTGACTGCTAAAGTCTATAGAGGTGTGCATAATCTACCCTCCTATGAATTTGATCATAGGATTCATTTTTTTTTAAATCTATCTAAAGATCACATTTATTTCAAGCCTTTAACCACCTATGCTTTCTTCCACATGAGAAAACAACTATGCCATTGGCGAATTTGAGCAAGCATTGGATCACCAAAACCAGAAAACTAGAGAGTGCTTATCGGAAAATCACCAAATTCCAACTAGTGTAAATTGGAAACTCTAAATCACCTGAATCCCACCAAAATAAGGAGGGAACATTAATAACTTAACAAATCAACTGCATCCTTGACATTTAATATGAGGAATCGAGTTCAATCTCATTGCATAGTCCTATTGTACTAGGTTGTTGTCATCTCAACAACATGGGTACATCCAAATAATTGCTCTAGTTTTTTTGGGAACAAAAAGATAAAAACATCTCAAATTTAGTTATTTTTCTTGGAAATGGGAAAAAATCCATTCATGCACGCACACACTATGGTTTCTCCAATTACAACAGGACTGGGAAATATGGCAAGTATACATTGTGCTCTCCCCAATAAGAGCAAGATTGGAAACTCACAATAAGGGGAAAACGTCATCAATAAAACTGGAGCTCATTTATTTAAAAAATAAATAAATAAAAATAAACATTGTGCACAATTGAAATAAAACATTCAAATCAGAAGGCTATCACCCTGTGATGCAAATAAATAAGAAAATGTTTGGCGACGTACCCACTTCTAGTGACTTTGCTTGCAGACTATTTTGTTACCTCTCTCTCTGGCTATCTATAAGCTATGCATATATTCAATTTACACATACACTATCTCCAATTTCTTAATGAATATTTCTCTAAAAACAAAGATGTCATCTCACTTCAGTTCAAATTGAAGAAAAAGTCTGACAAAAAAATATGTTCCACCTTCCAGAGCCAACAATTTCAACACTAAAAATGGGTTTTCTTCTATTATTGAAATCTACAGTTTTAAAAAAATACAATATATGTTACAACTGGTACTATACATATAAATATATAAATCAAATTAGAATGCAAGATATAAAGAAGTTGAATAGCTATATTTGTGTCTTTGTTGAAATGAACACCATTCCAAAACAATATGATTAAATAGCATTCCTATGTTTGTGTAACTACTTCATTTTTATTCAGCTATGTATCATTTTTCAAAACAAGGAATTGATATAAAATGTTACTCACATATTTATCAACTACAATAAGTACTATACAATCTGAAATAACATCTCAAAGAAATTGGTTTCTTTTGGATTCACTCAAACTCCATGGTGGGTTGTGTAGTGTATCTAGAGATGTAATGGGGGGTTGAATGGACCATAGTGATAATAGTGGAGGCCACTCAATGTAAGGTGGACTAAGTCCACTATATTATTAAATAAGTCCCATTATGGTAGTTAGATATATTAGTGTGAACATAATAAATGTAAGAGGACTTATTAGAAGGTTCCTCCTCTAGAATGTTCTTAGGTAGTTGGTAGCACTATATAAAGGGGTTCAAGCAGTGTAATGGGATTCAAGAAGAACAAGTATTGTATTTGGAGTGATATCTCATTAGGAGGTTTCTCCCTCGAAGAGACAAGTGAACTGGAGAGGATCCATTGTATGGTGTCTCCCTACCCTGGGGGTTTGATAATAATAAAGTGGATATTTTTCTATATGTCTTTGAATATTTTTGGTTTTTCTGTATGCAATTATTTGGTACTTAACAATTGGTATCAGAGCACTTTCTTCGGCCACAAAAACAAACAACTATTTTATTATATATTTTTTCATATTTTTTCAAGAAGATAAAAGAGGGTTGCGACATTCTCGACAAATCCTGTAGCTTTATGTGTGGAATTTGCAGAAATTTGTTGTATATATGAGTTCCTCTCAAAATAACAACCAATTAAAAAAAACGTTTGAAACTAAGTCCAAGAAGTGAATTTATCCTCATTTTAAAATCTACTAATTTTTTAGGGTTTTCCGCAGATGGTCACATGATTTTGTTGATTTATGTAGCACTTGGGGTCTAATTTTCCCAAAAACATTACATATATGAGTTTCTCTTTCAAAAATAACCCATTTGATAAAAAAAATCATTTGTATTGGAGCTCTGGAAGTGAATATATTGCTAATTTAAAATTGGCATTTTTCTAGGGTCTTTGTGACGGTGATGGGACTGTAGAGCTCATAACTTTTGACAGAGTGCTCAAATTGCTACCATATCAATGCCATTGGATAGAGGATTTTAAGAGATTTATTTTGGTAGATTATATGTGGTGTTTCCAATGGCTACTCGCTTTCAAATCCTCATGTAACTTCAAAGGTAGTTAAAATACCTCGAGACAATGATCACACTTGCAAGGAATGAAAGGTATATTATGGATGAATATCATCAAGAAGCATGTGCTTGGATGATTTGGAGGCCAGTTGTGATGATTGGTATATGGATAGTTGTCATTTATGAGATGAAAACCACTTCCATCTTATATTTGATGACTCTACTGCATGTCATGTAGATTCCATCTTAGAGAGTACACAAGAGTCTTCTATGTGTATTCTTCTTCAGCTTTATTATTATCTAGTAGTATTAGATGAATTTTTGGACAGTTATACATATTTAGATCCATATGACCAGTGTTTGTATTTGGAGCATCATTTTAAGTTGGCTATGGTGTTCTGATATATTTAGCGTGAATTTCACATGAGCACTTGAACATGAGACCCAAGTTTACAGTGGCGGTTGGACTACTTCAGCACGGTGGCTTGCATTCTGACATGGGACCATGGTTCTCCAACCTACTTCATCATTATGGTCCACACTTATCCACGGGACCCTGGTATATGGTCGTACACATTCATAACAAGTGTTGAGGTCAATGATTTCATAAGGCAAATGGAATGCAGTGTAACTAGAAAGGTAATGGGGGGCGAGGGCCCATAGTGATAATAGTGGAGGTCATTCAATGTAAGGTGAGATAGGTCCACTATATTATTAAATAAGGTCCACTATGGTAGTTAGATATATTAGTTGAAAATAATAAATGTAAGAGAACTTATTAGAAGGTTTTTCCTCTAGAATGTTCTTAGGTGGTTGGTAGCACTATGTAAAGGGGTTCAAGCAATGTAATGGAAGTCAACAACAAGTAATACCCTAGTTATCTAGCCTACTTCAGCATCATGGTCCACACTTATCTATGGGACCCTTGTATATGGTTGTACACCCTCATAACAAGCGTTGAGGACAATGCTTTCATAAGGGGGGTGGAATGTAGTGTAGCTACAGAGGCAATGGAGAGATTGAAGAGCTCATAGTGATAATAGTGAAGGCCACCCAATGTAAGGTAGACTAGGTCCACTATATAATTAAATAAGACCCACTATGGTCGTTAGATATATTAGTGTAAACATAATAAATGTAAGAGGACTTATTAGAAGGTTTCACTTCTAAAAGGTTTCTCCTCTAGAATGTTCTTAGGTGGTTGGTAGCATGGGTTCAAACAATGTAATGGGAGTCAAGATGAAAAAGTGTTGTATTTGGAGTGATAGCTCATTAGGAGGTTTCCCCCTCAACGAAGAAAGTGAACACGAGAGAATCTGTGCCATAATAGGATCCATTGTATGGTGTTTCTCTACCCTAAGGATTTGATAATAATAAATTGGATATTTTCTATATTGTCTCTCAATATTTATGGTATTTTTATAAGCAAGTGTTTAATACTTAATAGGTTTCCAATCATTTATCACCTACATGAGAACGCAAAATACAGAGGAAATTAACAATATAGCTTTTACTCTATGCATAAAAAAAAATAAATGGAGAGAAAATACATAGCATTGAATGAAGTAAATACTATTAAAAAGAAAAAAGATAAACGAGACCAGAAACCCATTAACAGAAAATCAAAAGGACCGAAAAAAAGAGGGGAAAAAAAACATTAGGCATAAGCAGAAAAAACAAAAATAGTTGCAAATCACGCATTGCCATGACCCTGACCTAATGCATTTTCTCAACATTTTGCTAATAATTGAATTACATACGACTTAAATAAGTAGCGAGCATCCAACGGCTAGATGCATGTAGATTTTGAACCGTTGAAGAGGTGCAACATACAGACAAAAGTTCGTTTGGCATATACAGGCCAGAGTTGAAGCCTTCGAGAAGACCTTTTATTCTCCACACTCATCCAAATTCCCAACAGACTATTCCTTGGATACATAGCATACTATTATCGGAGGGACCTAAATTACACAATCTCATCCAGAGAAGTTCTGGGTTCCTTGACACGTCTCAACAAATTAGCAGGTTTCTTCCCATACTAAAATGAGAGATTACATCTAATTGTTAATAGAGCCCTTAAATATGGATCCTACATGGTCAAATCGCAGTAGAGAGAATAAAGAAAGAAATACAAATCCATTGTTCTAAAGTGGGGTGACTCTGATCACCATCCTATATCGCTAGAAATTGAAGATAGAGGTGGCAAACCTCCAACTACTTTTAAATATAAATCCCCTTGGTTCCTTTATGAGGAATTACAATCACTGGTAATATAAAATTGGACGCAGTTTGATCCCAATAGCTCCCACAATGAGATGCACCAATTGGAAATTGGCTAGACTGTGGGTCAAAGATAGTTTAAAAAAAAATCTGAGGATGATCTTAATACTACAAGGGTGTCGGTGTGGAGGAACTTGCAGACTGTAGTTGCAAGGGTGTCGGTGTCGGCGTCGATGTCGGGTGGAGGAACATGTGGCTGTGGGGGACCTCGTCGGGCAGAGCTGCAGATGAGTCTACAACTGCAGTCTACAGTCTGCGGGGAGGTAAGTTGGTTCAAAGGTGCAACGTCGGGCGGAGGAAGAGGGACACTGGAACTGGGTCGGGCGGACTCACAGAGGAGTATGCAGGTGCACGGAGAGCCGGAGGCAATGGGAATAACGTCGGTTAGCTCGAGCTTGGAAGAAATGAAAACCACGAGAGCGGCTAAGGTTTAATTTTTTATATTTTTTTCCAATCGATTTTCAAGACCTAATTTGAAAGAAACCAAAATTTTTCCTTAACCTTGAAGTTCGATTTTGAGCTCGAGTTCAGGTTTGGATTGAGATTCGGCAAATCTGGGTCGAATTAATTCGAACCGCTTGTTTATATTTGATGAATTTCAAATTTAAAGGGAAAAAATCATCAAATGGGGTGACTTGGCAATCAATAATGACGCAGGAGCATAGACAGCAGCAAGCACGCGCGGATGTGGAAGACAGCTGGACAAGCGCCAGCGTATTTCTTGTTGAAATGTTTTGAAGTTTGAATGAGCAATATAATTAATGGAATAGTTAAATAGGGGCATACTCACATTTATGGTGGAGCATTGTAATCAGACCTTGAGCGTCCCACTCTCGTCTGAAGGATTAAGAGGTATTTATGTTAGTAAATGTAAGTAGATAGAATTTAATTTTAGATTAGACAGTTTAGAGCGTAAGAGGGAAACGGGATATAGATACCCTCATTGTATAGTTGTAACATTATTATGAGAAGAGCATAGAAGAGAAGAAGCAGAGAGTTGTAATTTGAAAACACTCATATACAGAAGTCCTAAATTAATACATGAAGCTTTGATTCAGACTCACGGTGTTGTAATGTTCTCTGTGTATGCTTGTTGAATATTATGCTTAGTGTTGTTTTACTCTTTCTGTCATGCATTTGTTGTTTATGCTATGTATGTATGATTTTTTGTTGAATGTCTGAACTCTGAAGAGAGGAAGAGTAAGAAATGAGTTTCAATTGTTTCTCTATTTGAGCAAGAGTTTTCTTGCAAGGAGTGCAGTGAAATTGTCCGCAAGGCGTGCGTTGACAGAAGTCAGAGTTCGTCTCTGAAAGCTCAGGAGGGATAACAATTGTTCTCATTCTCGCAGAGGTGCAGGTTAAGCACAAGAGCCGTGCAAGGCGTGTGCAGGCCGAGTAGAGATTCAGGGTTTGTAACTTGAGGGAATTGTGAAAGACTACTGTCGCAAGGAGTGTGCAGAGTCGAAGAATTCAATACTTGGAAGTATTGAAGGATTTCCGCAAGGAGTGCGTGCAGGAGTCTTCTTACAGACTCGAGTTGTGGAGAAAGCTCAGAAGAGATAGAGTCGTCAAAGTTGTCGAAGAAAGCTCAAGAGGGCTAGTGCCTTGAAGTGTTGAAAGGAGACGCAGCGATGTTGTTTTGCAGGTGGACAGGTTCCGTGACGGAATACTTGTTCATTTCGTAGGAGTTGTCAAGGAGGAATCGGACGCTCGCAATTCTCCGTGGAGAATTCGCGAAGTCCTAGAAGCCATCAGATCTCGCAGAGGAGCAGAGGAGTTACGGCGAAGGTTTTCCAAAGCGTAAGCTCAGAAGAGATAGGGTTGTAGATCCAAGCCAATGAGGGTCATTGGATTTACTTGTGAATTTCCATTTCGGGGTTTCATGAGTTGGAGAACCGAAAGCCTTGTAGCGAGATTCGCAAAATCGCGAAGTGCGAAGTCCCAAAGGGGCAAAAAGATTGTGTGGGGCCATAGAAAACAGCAGAGTGGACAGGTGGCGTACTTGTCGACATGGAAGTCAATTTCATTGACCATTTCGAGGTTTCGTGGGTTGGAGGACCGAAAACCTTGCATCAAGATTCGCGAAATCGCAAAGTGCGAAGTCCCGAAAAGGCGGAAAGCTTCGTTGTGGGGCCAACATCGGGAACCGTGTCGGGATTCGGCATTTCGACATTTTGGGGAATAGGAGATCGAGATATAGTAGAGGAGAAAACCCGAAATAAGGAGAAGGCGACACGTGGAAGGACAGGAGACTTCCCGTCAAGTTGTGAAACAACGAAGTGAAGTACCATTCGAAATTTCGTGGTTTCGAGAATCGAGGAGCAGAGTTGCATGACATCGCAACTCGCGAACTCGCGAAAGCCGAAAAGCCGAAATTGATATTGTACTATTTCGGGACTTCGGGATTTCGTAGACCGAAAGGTGGAGAGAATACAAAGTTCGAGCTTTGGCATATTGAACTCTCGGTACGCGAAATTGCGCTGACCGTTGGATCGAGGAAGAGTTCACAACCGTTGATCTCCTTAAAGGGGGATTTCGAGATTTTGACAAATAGGGAATCGGGATTTCGGGAGTCGAGGAGTAGAGTTGCATGACATCGCAACTCTCGAATTCGTGAAAGCCAGAAAGCCGAAGCTGACGTCAAGGAAAGGTCAAGTGATTTAATACTTCGCGTTTCGGGGGTCTGAGAGACAAGGTGCTCAACTACAGGATTCGTGAATTCACGAAGTCCAATATCCCAAAATAGAAGAGGAATTTCCCGAAAGTGTTGTTGTGGGTAGATTTTCCGAAAGAGAAATAGAAGAGCTAGTCAAGCTCTCAAAGGGCCGAAAGGAAAAGATCCTGTGTGGATCCCGATCTGCGGATCTGGGGAAAGGGGTTTGCATCAAATAATGCATTTTTATTAATAATATTCAAAATATTATATTGCTAAGTTCTTTTTTCTTTCAACTTCATATTAATCCAACATTTCATCACATAAACAAAAAAATATATTATTAATAAAAAACTCAAAACTGAATTCCATTTTATTAATTTTTCTTATTTTACTTTTTCTTTATTAGTCCTTCACTAATAATTCTTCCCTGCCTTACCTTACTAGTAGGGAATATAGTGATTGGTTGGTGACAAACTTTATTGGTTATAGAACCTGATTTCACAAATTAATCATAATTAAAAATAACAATTACAAATCAAAAATATTATATAATCTTGCATAGCACACAATAATTGTTTTATAAAACCATCATTGTCAAATTTAGCAATAGGGATGTACATTCACTATTTAATGGTCCATTCACTGCAGTTCAAAGAAAATTACAGTGAATTTTATATCCCTGATTCGAACTCGCACGGTTAAATTATGTGCGATTTACTTCTCACTGTCCTCGTAAATGACCGCCTCTCTTTGTTCTTTTGTCCTTGTTTTCACTAGAGACAAAGAGTCCTCCAAATCTACAACCTACCAAACCTTAATTGCAGTTATGAAATATTAGAATATAAAAAATAAAATTTGTACTCATACATTATAAAAAAAAAATTAATATATGTAAACTTCACTAGCAAAGTTTAAATGGTAGACTATTAAACTTTTAAAATGGTAAAAAAAATCCATAATATACTTTTAAAGGATAAAAGAAATCCATATTGTTGTTGTGGTTTTTTTTATAAGTTAAAGTAATTGTTATTATCGGATATTAGGTAAAATTGTAATGAGGGATTCCAAAGTTTAAGAACTTGTGACATAGTGTATAAAAAAACATTTTGGGTGCAACATATTTTGATTAGATATGTGAGACAAATGTTTTAATGGTTACCTCTAAAGTTTTAAGGGGAGTGATGTTTATTCAAAGTTTTTAGAGATGCGACACATCATGTTCGTTTTTAAAAGTGTAAAACGATGCACACAAAGTTTAAAGGTTTGTGACACAAACAAAGTTTCTATCTTCGCGGTGTATCTCACCACACCAAAGTTTTTATTGTTGTGGTGTATCACACTGCAACAAAGTTTCTATCCCCACACCACAACAAAGTTTTTATAGTCAGAATGTATCACACCGCAACAAAGCATAGGTTAAAGCGTATCCAAATAGGATCTAGTTGTGGAGAAACAATGTTTTAAGGGGACATAAAGACAATTTTTAGAGTGATTCAGATCAGACAAAAGGTTTGTAAAAGAAGTGCATAAGACATTAAAATAAAGTTCTTAAAAGGGTGCTCATCATGAAGGTTTTCAAAGTTGAAGGTGTATCGCACCAAATTTTAAGACACGTATGACACAAGGTGTATTACACATAAAGTTTAAACGTTGTGAAACAAGGTATATGAATTATCTTGCTAAAATCTTAAATGTGTCTAACACATCAAACTTATCATGCCTAAAATCATTAGAGGTGTGGCATCTCATGCCTAAAATATTTAGAGAAGTGAGGTATTGCATCTAAACTATTTTTAGGTGCAAGGTGGGGCACATCGTTCTTAAGTTAATCTTGTGAAAACATCTTTTTTAGAGTGAAAATTTTAAGAAAAGGTTAAAGGTTTGCACCTCTAAATATTTGATCCCTCACTCTTGATAGATCCAAGGTTAACATGGATCCATGCTAGTAATTTTAATAATCTTCTTTATTATAATAATTATTTTATATTAATAAAAAATCAAATGACTTGTAATAAATTATTTTTTCTTCATATTTAATTATAAAATGATTTTAACATAGTATGTTTTCAAATACAAGTTTTTAAACAAATAATATTTTAATATTTTCAAATATAAATTATGATGATGATGATTAACATCCACTAAGATCGAATTGGTCTATCGGACCTTAAGAGGGTAAGTGATTACTTGTGATTCTTTAGGATTTTGTTTCTGTGTTCGAAAAGCATTAAGAGAAGTTTTCCAAGATAACCATACTTTTGTTGAGTTAAGAGGTTAGGAAGGTTGGTAGTGTGACAAATATTTTGAAAATGAGATCTAATATGGGTATAGGCTAGACAATTTAAGAGAAAGTGCTTTTCATCTTCAACCTTCTTAGTGTCACAAAGGTGACACTCTCTTTCATCCCATGGCGTTTTAGGAATTGACCAACGCTCAGTTTCACTATGGACCGGGCATCTTTATGCCATCCTTGCTTGAGTCGATGGTGGTTATAAAATGATTTTGAAGCAATTTTAGGAAGCATCTTGTCTTCCATGTTGTTTAACTTGTTCTTATACATTAGGTATCTATTCATAGCCATGCTCTCAATGGGGGAGAGGCTTGTTTCTAAGAGGAGGATGGGATAGGGTGTATTTCCTTTAATTTTGAGATTATAGGTGTTGAAACATTCTTTTTTTCTAAGCTTTAGACTTAAATAGGTCTAATTCTCGTTAAATAAAGGCAAACACGCACTTGGATGTCATCATTGATGAGGTCTTCTGTTGGATACAACGATCCTAAGTTCTTAAAATTTATGGAGCCACCCACTAATTAAAGGGTCAAATCGTTAAAAACAGTCTTCAAAATATCAGGTTTCGGGGTTTCACAGACCTAACAATCCAACATATAAAGAGTCTCAATGTCCCGACATGCGAAGTCGCGAAACTACAATAAGTTTTAAGCCATGTTAATTAAGGTGATAAAAGTGATTAGTACTAATTAATCACATCATGACTTCACGATTTGGGAATTCTGCCCCAAACGACAACTTAAAATCCTGATACACAAAGTCACAAAACCTTTATTAATCGTGATTAATTGAAAAGTTAAACATGATTAATATTACTTAATCAATCGAAATTTCGTGATCTAGGGGTCCTTAAATCAAACCAAGTCAAAGATAGTAAATCTTTTCGCATTTCGGAAATCGGGGGTTTACCATTCATTACATTAGAAAAACCCCGAAACCCGAGGTCCCGAAAGCTTTGAGTTCTTAATCATGATTAATTCAACTTTTAAATGAAAATTAACGATGTAAATTGATATTTCGCACATTCGCGTTTCGAGTTATTTCAATGTTGTTACATCCAAAACTCTCGGTCACGAAACGCCGAAATTTGGTAATATTTATTATGGATCAACGAAAATATTTCCTAGCATAAGGTGTGTATCTCTCCTCCTCATTAAAACAAATAAATTCATCAACCATAGAAACACGCTCGAATTAATGCAAACTGAGAGAGAATAAAAGTTCTCTATTTCAAATTTCATTCCTACTTTTAGAAAAATAGTAAGTTTAACTAAAGAAAATCTCACGCATTCTCCTCTATAACAGGTATTTGCGTTTTATTACAGGCATCATGGCACCCAGGAAAACGTTGAAGAAGATTGATGAGGCCGGTGAAGGCTCAAATCCGAACACAGACATCATGTCTGATACCACGCCACATGTTGTATATTCAATTAGGTCCTGGATGCAGATTTCTGAAATCTTGGAGTGTGAAGTCATAAATTGCCCAGATGATGCTGGAGATGAAACGACTGACAAGCTCGGAACTAAACTCAGAGTTATAGCAGAGTCTGAACTTCATAAAATAGCTACACGACCGAAGCTCATGCCATACAATGGCATGATAAGCTGGGCTCTGGAGAACACCGATGCACAGATCAAGAGCATCATAAATCACCAAAAGGCTGTTGTCGGCTCTTTTAGGTCGGAACACATCCAAGTAATGTACAAGTTATCCCCTAATCCTAAATATATTTATAATGTTGCATTCGTAGCAGAGTTTCAACGAAAATAATGTGCAGAATGTGACCGAACCTACCCAGATATAGTTAAAACATGGCGGGGAATTCCAGCAAAATATAGAGCTGATTCTCATGGTGTTTATTCCACCGCATCATTAAATGAATATATGGTCTATGTATCCATGATGCTATGTAGAATATTCATAAGGAAAAGCCCTACTCATTTTTCGGTGGAATGGATATCAATCATGCATGAAGTCGCTGAGGATTTCACTTTCGACTGGGCTAAGATTATGTCAGATAACCTAACCAAAGAAATTATTGAGTATCAAATGGCGAAGTAAAAAGGCCAACCTGCCCCTTTTTATATGTTTGTGTATGTCATGGATGCCATATGTTACATGAATCCATTTCCATTGATGAATTGGAGTTGTAACCCAACATGTGCAGAACCTATCCATTTTTATCATTCTAAACTATGGGAAGAAAAGGTCAAAGATTTCTTTTATGAAATCTATCATAATGTAGTGATCCTTGTTCATCAAACATTATATGGTTATTCACCCCCTCAGATTTTAGAGCAAATTATGGAAAACCTTAAAACGATTGCAGATTGGTTTATTGAAGAAAATTTCTCTTATATCGGGGTTTTTGGATGCTCAATTTCCCCTCACGATCTACCAAATTTTCTACCTGATAGACTGGTGTGTAGAGAAGTGGCTTACCAAACAGTAACAGGAGGCATTGGCAAAGATCTAAAAGCAGCTCAGAAGAAATTTTGGTCAGTGTTCCCTTTACAGGTTGAAAGGTTTTCATTGATGAATTTTGGCCATTCCAAGGTAGAGGTTATAGCTTTAGAGGATGTCAAACTGGTAGACATCGAATTCAGAAGGCATGATCCATATCAAATTGTGGGGAATCACCTAGCTGAATTCAATATAAAAACATATGAGCATGAAGACTCCCCCTATGATGATATATTCAAGGGAATCATAGATTATGAGGAGATACTAGACAAAGTCCAAACGTTGCCCACTGACCAATAGGCCATCTTTTTACTTTCCAAAGACACAGACGAAGTGGGTTGCCCAAGATACTACAGGGAGAATCGATAATCACTCCTCCAGAACAGGGATCTATACCTCCAGGTTTTGAACCAAAGTCTTCTGGTAAATAGACTACCGAGGAATCCCCAAAGAATCCTAAAGTGTCTTCACAGGGATTAGAAACCTCACAAGCAAAACATCTAGAGTCATAGATAGAGGTTCAATATGAGACACTTCTAAAACAGAATCAAGTGATACTCTCTTTATCGCCAACTACTCCTGTTGATATTTCTAGAACAGCAAAAGGAACGCAATTCACAGAGGTAAGCATTCCTATTACAGCGTTAACCC
>JASDQU010589413.1:9986-20237 GCA_032191745.1 Picea mariana | reverse complement strand
TGTTGAGATTGGGATGGGTAGCATGGACTGCTATGATAGCGACTTTGAATCAATTGTGTTGGAAGATACTGCTGCATATTACTCTCGCAAAGCTGCTTCATGGATTCTGGAAGATTTATGTCCAGATTAATTTCTTTGCTACAGGATGAGAAGATGAATGGTCTTTCAAAGATGAATAGGTCTGGAACCGATAGCCCATTCCTTAAACAGTGTGGGAACAATGCTTGTTAAACGAGCAGAAGATGCAACAAACAAAGAATTGCCAGATAGCCACCACTACAACTCATCTGCATGGAGGAGGATCTAATGCACTTACGGCTATAAACATTTTGCTAGAAATTAGGATTTGAATTGTACTTTTAATTTAGTTTAAATCACTGTTATAATTAGTTAAAAACAGTTGAAATTAGTTAGTTGTCAGTTATGATATGAGGCGGTTTCAACCTCCTTGAGAGGGATTTATATAGAGATAGATTCATTGTAGAAAAAGGGGGAGAAGCCGGGAGGAAGCTTTGAGGGCAGAGAGCTCCTGTATGGAACAGAGAGCTATTTTGAGAACCAGAAATGAAATTATACACAGTGACGTGTTTTCTTGAAGTTCTGAGATTCATTACGGTCATTTCTTTTGCTATGTCCTCTTTTTGTCTTATTATCTATCTGTTCTTTTGTCGGCTGAGTTAAACATGTTTGGAATTCCTTTTAAATTCTCCTTACGCGCAGTTGATAAAAGTTTTGTTGTCATGGTGACTGTTCAGAATTCACTCCTGATTAGTGCTCTGTATCTAGTCATCAGCCTTTAGTTTTTTCTTCCAAAGTCATAGTGAAAATTCCTCCTTGATTGATGCTTTCACTATGGTGGACCTTTCCTTTTCTTTTTCTGCTATTAAATCATGATCATTTATAGTTGAAAGAAAGACTTACCTTGCCTCATTTTCTGCAAGAAATGTGATCCCTGTTATGATCTCCTCTCTGTGGTTTTCACTTGACTCCATGCCCAATGGACTTATTTTTCCTGTATCAACCTCCAACCTGATTAAACATCTTTTCTAATAAGAAATTTGGCCTTCTTACTGTAATCATTGAATATTCTTGAGTAAAGAGCCCTTCGCTGTTTAGAGAACTGTCTCTGAGTGTATTAGGTCAGAAGTGCACTCAAAATTGAATTTTCAGGGTTTGGCTTGCTGCAACCCAAGTCAAGTTCTGAAAGATAAATAATTTTTTCATTTTAAAATGTGCTAAGGCTTGGCTCTATTACAGCCTAGTGTCGACTCTTGCGACAACAAAAACCAAACTCTATTTTCTCAAGTTCTTCTTTCCTTGGTAGGAATTATTGTTTGGGAACATCTTTAACCTCTCTAAAAACAAAATCCCGACTGTAAATAGTCTTCGTAAATTCTGGATTCCAAAGCTTATAACCTTTCAAACCATCTTTATAACCAATAAAGATACACTTTATAGCTTTATTATCCAACTTACTCCTATTTTCCTTTGGAACATGTACATAAGCATCAAAACCAAACACTCTAATACGTTCAAGAGAGGGTTTCTTACCAGTTCATACCTCATGTGGATTTTTGTCCACAAATGTTGATGAGGGTGATTTATTTACCATGTAACATGCAGTATCCACTGCCTCTACCCAGAATTCATGTCCTAACCCGGCACCAATGAGTATGATCCTTGATTTTTCCATCATTATCATGTTCATCCTTTCTACAACGTCATTCTATTGAGGTTTATATGGAGTAGTATTCTTCCTTGCTATACTATACTTCTTACATAACTCTTCAAATTCATTCCCACATAATTGTCCACCATTATCTTTCCTCAACACCTTTATTTTATTTTATGTCTCATTTTCTACCAAAGCCTTAAACTTTTTAAATTTATCAAATACCTCAAATTTATTCCTAAGAAAATAAATCCATGTGTTCCTTAAGAAATCATCTATGAATGAAACATAATACACATATTTACCTAGTGATGGAATAGGCATAGGTCTTAACACATAATTGTGTATGAACTCTAAGATCCTCTTTTTTCTTGTAGCACCAGATAGGAATCCTACTCAATTGTGTTTACCATATATGAAATGTTCATAGAAATCAAAATCAGGTGTGCAATTAGACATACCTTCAACCATACCTTTACCGTGTAGTGTTCGAAGGCCCTTTTCTCCAATATGTTCCATTCTTTGATGCCACAACATGGTCTTCTTTCTAGAGATAGTATGGATTGTATCTTCTTTATTTATTTTCTCGGGGAAAATAGAAATGTTACACCCATCAATATAAGTGATTCTTGATAACTTGTATAGAGTTCCACATTGAACTCCCCTCATCAACACCATTTATCCTCGTACCATCTTGCAAGTTCCCTTTCCCAATAAAGTATCCACACCTGCATAATCCAACTTACTAATAGATCTAGAATGTGCAGAACTCGAGGGAGATTTCTAAACCTTCCATCTTTCAGTGACAACTTAACCCTTCCACTTCCCATGATTTTGGTTGTCGATCCATATCCTAGGAAGATATCACCACCATAGTTTTCATATTCATTGAACCACTTCCTGTGAGGAGTTGTAACATACCCATCCACCCACAGGTCAGGCATTCTACCTCAAAATGCACTTCTTTAACTGATCTCGAATTCTGATAATAATTAATTTGAAATCAAGCCTAAAATAATGTCATAACCACACATGAAAACAATCAATATCCATGCTACAACATAAAATAAATAAGTAGTGTACCATGCACAATAATAACCAACAAGAAGGAACATTATAAATACATATATGAGACATAATAATAATAATAATACAGAGCGGAATATAAATATACATAAAACACAGAGAGAAATTATCTTTAATTAAACCATCACCAACTGGCAGCAGACCAAGGACGTTCCTCCCAACCATAGACATTGTTGTTCCAATTCTCAACAACAGGTCACCCCTGAACCAGGGTTATGAATCCATGAGGACGGATCCTAGACCAAACCTAAAACACATAATAGTTGGCTAGTTAGCTCTCAGGTTTTCCCAACAACACAACAATCCTAATTTTCAGCTCTCTTTCCCCGTCAACCTGTACAACCCAAAGAAATGAACCCCTTTATTTGCCATACAATCCCTCAGGTTGTTCAATTTCTCTCCAGGGATCCAGTGCTACTAGTCAAGAAATCTCCATGTTGGAAACTCCAAGGATTCTCAGTTGTGAACAGTTCAATTAGAACTACCATCAATCTCATGCCCATAGGCATCCATTCCCACCTGGAATGATCAATAATTTATTACAACCATCTAGCAATGTCTCTCCTTATCCTTCCATATGTCTCCATGCTCAACCCAAGAGCACACTAATTAGAAAGTGTGAATGAGGAAGAATCCAAAGGAAATGATTAACCAAGAACAAAGAACAAGCCCCAAACAACCCATAGGCATGTTTTATATAATTACAAGAACAAAGAACCACATGGCCTCCCCTAAGAATCTCATGTAACCCATTTTTTCAATTAAAACCAAAATGGGTAAATAAATTATAATAAAAATACTTAGCCCCTTAAGCCCCCCTCTCTCATGGAATCATAGCCCCCTATCTCTTTTGTCCTTGTACGTCTTGCAGCCAACGATGTATTTTATTAATATATATAGATGTATTACATTTCTAGGCACTTTGACCCCTTTCCAACTTTACCAGCTCACCAGCCTAAGTCATATTTACATAATACATTCTAATTCATATGGATAAAAAACCAGGGTGTTACATCCCCCTCCCCTTATTTTGGCATTGTCCTTAGTGCACAACACCATATTGATGTTCTTGCAATTCTAGGAACTCTAGCCTTTAATCTGCATAGGCAGTCCAAACAATGTTTATATACATAAGAACTCCATCCTAAAACAAAACATGCATACATAGGCACTCTGGCCCAAAACATGCATAATGATCTTCAGAATTTATATTTCTGGAAGCACTTCCAACCAACAAGCTCTCCTTCCCTATCAGCCTGCACAACCCAAATAAATGAACCCATTTCTCTTCAATGCAATCCCTCGGGATGTTCCACTTCTCTCTAGGGCTTCAGTGCACTCATCCAGGAAGTTTCAGAGTTGTAGCTTCAAGAACTCCAACTACAACAAGCCCACTGGACTTTTTTTTTTCATTCCATGCCTTCATCATTGAGCTCGATTTCCTTATAGTTCTCATTTTTCCCTATATTCTAGCTTCCATAGCTAACATCTCATTTGTATTATACACATACAGTCATCATGAGATATCTTTATAACAATTTTCAATCATAAATGCCAAATCTATTTTATATAGGAAAACAAAATTTTCCAAGCATGAGCTTCATGCTCATAATTTGTTTGTCTCTTGTAGTAGCAGTCATCAATCTCTATTATGGATTACAAAAATACCATACCCAAAGACCAGTATTCATAATTTCCGCAACCTTCAGTCAACCAAACCAATTGTTAGCATATCATAACAATTTGTAACTATTAATTTCTGAAATCTATTTTATACAGGAAAACAAAATTTCCAGGCATGAATTTTTTTCTCATAATGTTTGGCTCTACAGCTGTAGATATGAGTCTTCCTTATGGGCTTACATCCCTGCCATATCCAAGACCATTATTTCTGCAATTTATTCAACTTTCACTCAACCAAACAAACTGTCAGTATCTCATGTACAAGATATATATATTCATGGAAACAATTAAAAAAAGAATTCACAAAGTGATATCAGAATTGTTTACAACTACAATTCAATCACTTCCATCCATTCTTGACATCAAATGGAATTCAACTATTGAATGGAATGATATTATGAGCTAATATTTTCTTTCTTCTATTCAAAATATTTTTATTACTCAGTTCCCTCAATAGAGTTTTTCCATAATTCATCATTATTTGACTACTTTAACCTGCAACTTTCTTGTTACAATATCTAATAGCTCCTAAAGTGTTCTTAGCTTCATGATTTAGGAATTCTCACATCATTTCAACTATTAACATAATCATTTCTATGTCATATAATTTATACATGCATTCAAAAATTCATTTAATACCACTTGTAACATTTTCAACAACTCCAAAAGTGATCTCAGAATTGTAACAACAACAATTCAATCACCTTCAGCTAGTATTCATATTAAATATAATTCAACTATCCATCATTATGTATTTTCAGCACCACGAGATTTAATAATGCTACAATTAATTACTAAATAAAATAACAATCAATGTGTCAATACCCATGGCCACAATTACACGATGCATCCCTACATTTCCTACATAATTCCACATAACTATGGCATGCATTCACCAAGGTGAGTTGGAAGGTTTGGTGAATGCCTCAACACATTATCCACAAACTTCCTACTGCTTTCCTGACTATTTGGATACCTTCCTTTTCAACCCAAACACAACACCAAGAATATAATTCTTAAGTGCTCTTCAGTGTCGGCAAAGAGGTTGTAGTCCAAACATTAGATATACAATAGATACCTTTGAACACTCACATAGCACTATATCCCTTCCATGTCCTACTATCTCATGGTCTCACACATGACTAGCTCTATGGATATTTATTTTTATATCAAGATTATGTCTTCTTACTTGACCTAGTTATGATCTCATAACCAATCATAACAAAAGATGCAATTAAATTTTATCGCAATGCATTCAAGAATCAAAAACATTTACATGCTCTAGGCCTTCATCCACTACATATCAATTTAAATATTGGAAATTTAACTGAGGGAATTCTTACCTCAATTCCCTTCAATATTGGAAGCAATCAAATGCGTACCTTCATGGTTGTTATCAACCTACTTGATGTTATCTGATCATTTCATATTTTTAGAAGCTCGCGGGATCCCTCCTCCATCATTTTTATCACCATTACTACCACCCTCATGGGTCTTCGCATAGATGGAATGCATATGTAACAGCAACATCCACCTCTTAACCATGCTATTTTTTATTTTATTTTTTCTGAATACATAATCCATTAGTAGTCATACTTAATATAACATCAATGTTGCATAACAACAAACTATTATAATCCCACAAGCATGCCATATGAATATCCAACATGTACATATGCACAATGCACATCCATATGCACCAAGCATTCACTATCAACATGCCTACTAATGCATATGCTTCTCACTATATTGTATGCATCATGCAGTCTAGTGCATTTATGTTTCAGTTCAATTATTATTTATTTATTTATGTTGTAGCTAGTTGTCCTTGAATTTATTCAAATACTTGTTACATTGTGTGCTCCCATTCTACTCATCTGCACTATTGTTCCATGGTCTAAACACTTTCCAGACAAGTCCCACTTGGCCATTCTGCAATCCAATAAAGATGTTCTATTTGCAACAGCTTCTCTTAGGCAATGATATCCCAAATTTATCTTTATGAAACATTCCAAAACCTTGGAATGAAGTAGCTCAGAACATTCCATCACTCTACTACCACAACATTCTTGAATCAATACTATTAATCCTAGTTGTCCATTAGATTACTTCATTTAACATTTCCCTATGAAACCATAACATTCACACTTAATACGATTCCCAATGGAAGTCTATCTTCATTCAGTGGCACTTTTCAAGTGAAGGAGAATTCATTTTTATATCCCCAATTTCTTTGCATTGGTATTATGCTTCCTTTGTGAACTCAGATATCAAAAGTGGATTTCTTGATCTCAGTAATTTTAGACATGTAGCCAAATCATTGCTATAAAATCCTTCCCAAGAACTCTTGTGCTTGGAACATAGAGATTATTCACACCTCATCTCGTAAGCTCCTTGTTCTCTTTCACATCAAGATTGAAACTATCTACACCTCTCTACCTTCAATTCTATGGACAATTACTTTTCATTTTCTATGCCCATTAATGGCATTATTCACCTACTAGCTTCATTTCATATGTGAGGATTCTTGCTTTTGTTGTACCTGCAATTTATTCACACTCTGTAGCAGCTAAATAATAATCATTTTATTATGTTGTTATCGAGCTCTTTATCCACTTTTCTTTACTCTCCCTGTATCCCTTTATTGCATCATCCAACTTTTGTAAGCTCTATCATGCTTCCATGACTCTAATATCTAATTCTAGACTTGAAATTATCTGGTTATACTTCTAATTCTGCAAAATGTGCAAGCAACCATTTTGCATATTATAAAAAAATTCCAAACAATGTTACAAGTCCTTTTTCTGCTCAATTAATGAAGAAATATATCATCATTCTCCAAATTATAACAACTCAATGTTATTCTCCTCTAAATCATCTTTCTAATTGTCAAATTATTCCACGAGCCCTTTAGACAAGTACAAAATTTGAATTATGCACATGTGCTTCCTTCAATTCACTTTCCTTGTGACCGCGGGCTCAAAACCCCGGGCTTATCCACTCTAAGCGATGTTCCTTTAGCACTTTTATATTTATTCTCCCACTGATGCAGGAGCATCAAATGAAACAAACACCATTTATCGTGATCAAGATAAGATCCAATGGCAGAGATCCATAGCACAAATTGAAAATGCTTGATCGTTAATTTTCTAGAGGTTATGTGCTTTATATTTGGACCGTTTGTTGATTTGGTGATGTGTCATCCCAGGATTAATGCATGTGGTGGACAAGATGCTAGCATTCTATCATGTTGAGATGCATGGACCCTTGGTATCAATGGTTGATTACAACACAATCGTCAGATTGTCCTTTTCATTGGGCAACTGTTTGGGCCTTTGATCAACCCCCTTACCTTATCATGAGACCGGTGTTGGAACTAGGTCCTTCGGACTTTGGTATTTTTGCATTATTTTGGAGTAATAATTCCTAAAGTACACTTCTTCGAAGTACTTATATTATCTCTACTAGTAGATGCGACGTTTGATATTTAATCTCCCATTGACTGGACGATCTTGGCTCATATGGAGGCTTCAACGAAATCAACGATCACAACTTAATCAGGTGTTGAGATGAACAACCCTTATTTATTTCAGGACTTTGGCACTACAGGACTCTGGGATATTACAACTCTCAAGTTGTTCTTGTCTCCCTCAAATTTATACCTGCCTAAGTGGTCATAAAGTGATGATGACCGCTTACCTTTGCTTATGCTATCCTTCCACTTGCTTAATTCAATGGTTATGACTTAATCAAGTGTTGAGATGGACGGTTCTTATTTATTTTGGGACTTCGGCACTCTGGGACTCCAGGATGTTACAACTCTCCAGTTGCTCAACTCCCCTGGAGTTATACCTGTCGAAGTGCTTACCTTGTCCTTCCACTGCTTGACCTAATAGTTGAGAAAAGTTTTGAAGGACTCTTAGATCGATGGTCTGCGTGATTTCGTTACTCTGAAACTCTTGGATATTACAACTCTCAAATTTTTCAACTCCACGGGATTTATATCGATCGAAGTGCTTACATTGTCCTTCCACTATACTCGATTAGATGATCGAGAATTCACCCGAAGTTCCTCCTTGATCCAACAGTTGGGTGGATTTCGAAGCTTTGGCACTTCAGGAATATGGGATATAACAAATCTCAAGTTTTTTAACTCCCCCAGATTTATACATGTCGAAGTGATTACCCTGTCCTTCCACTATACTTGATCAAATGGTTGATAATTCACCCGAATTTCCTCATTGATCCGACTATCTACGTTAATTCAAGGTTCATCCTTCAGGGATTCCACTCGTTTCTAACTCATTTATCCCTGAAACATTAAATTTTGAATGACCACAGAACTCATCAACTCGGTCGAATGGTTGAGGTTTTAATGGTTCGATCTGATGACTCTGGTTATACACAAAATTTCTTAGCTAGATCTGACGACTCTCATTTATCTGCCTTCTCCCAAATATTTATTGACATGGGATCAATCTCCTTCAAGGGTTCGATTCATCTGAGACTCCTTTGGATTTACACTTGGATCCCAACTGAACCACGATTGTTTATCTGTGTCTTCAGTCATTTATCGATGGTTGTCATATCCCTCGACTATAATAGAATTTCCTCACCGTCTTGAGGGTGTTTCTACAGTTTATTTGTTGGGAATTAGATCCCAATAGCACTTCCTTAGGGCACTCCTTTTCCCCATATTTCCTTCGACCTTTCCAAAGGTCTTAACGTTGCACGCTCTGATTCTTTGCAACCTAATACACTATCTCTCCTAATCTTTAGGATCTCAAGGACATATTCTTTATTAATGACAATACCATGTCCAACAATTCCATCCCACACCAGTCTGTTGTTTCAACCAGAAGCTATGATACCAATCTGTAACATACCCAGTCAGCCATAGGCTAGCCACACTACCTCAAAACACACTTCTTTAACTGATCTCGAAATAATGCAATAACCACACATGCAAATAATCAAGATTCATGATACAACATAAAATAAATAAAAAGTGTGCCATGCACAGTAATAACCATCAAGCAGGAATATTATAAATACATCTCTCTAGGATAATAATAATAATAATACACAATAGAATATAAATATATAGAAAACAAAGAGAGAACTTATCTTTAATTAAACCATCATTAACTGGTTGTAGACCAAAAACGTTCCTCCAAACCATATACACTATTGTTCCAATTCTCAACAACAGATCACCCCTGAGCCAGGGCTATGAATCCATGAGGACAGGTCCTAGGCCAAATCTAAAACACACAACAGTGGGCTAATTAGCTCTCAGTTTTTCCCAACCACACAGCAATCCTAATTTCCAACTCTCTTTCCCCTTCAACCTGCACAACCCAAAGAAATGAACCCCTTTCTCTTCCATGCAATCCTTCAGGTAGTTCCATTTCTCTCCAGGGCTCTAGTGCCACTGGTCAGGAAATATCCATGCTGGAAACTCCAAGGATTCTCAGTTGCGAATAGTTCAATCGGAACTACCATCAATCTCATGCCCATACGCATACATTCCCACTTGGAATTATCAGTAATTTATTATATTCATCTAGCAATGGCTCTCTTCCTCGTACCACTACTACATATTGAAAAATTTGCGACGACTACTTGCGATGAAAGTACCCTTTCGTCGCAAAATTGAAGATAAAGAGTTGAATTTTTCAATTTGTTTATAAATCCATCCTGCGTTCATCGCTCTTCAGATGAAACCAATTGTACGTCTCAATAGAGATGAACATGAATATAGTGGAATCTCGTCTCTCTTGCAACAACCTTTGGTTATCTTTGCAAGA
>JASDQU010589412.1:55498-78328 GCA_032191745.1 Picea mariana | reverse complement strand
CAATCAACAAAACATTCGACCAAATAACCCAAGTCATGGAAGTAGCTTGAGTACTAACAACAGTTCCAACAAAGAATGATGATCAATGTATTTGGATATCAATGCAAGCTATTGTATTTTTTGAAATAATTGTTTGTGAAAATCAGACATTTTGTTTAATGCAATGGACATAGTGACTCAATTGAAAGACAAGGGGTTACCAATAAGTGTCGGCCAATTTTGTATGACAAAGAGCCTAGTATTCATATATAATAAAATATGTTTTATTTTATTCTATTGCGTTGTCCAATGTTGCTGTGAAATGTTACATCGTTGATTAAATATATGGATGATTAAATATTATAATGAAGAGGTGTGAAATCTGATGATATAACAAATTAATCCAAACATTATATCCAAATGCAGTAATCACAATTTAATTTATATGAATACTATTATAAGATATATGTCAATTTTTTTTATGAACAATGGAATTAGAAAATAACAATAATTGTGCATTGTCACAGGTTGGTGTTTTTAAAAAGAGAAAATGACAATCAGTGCGTTTAATGATAAACAACACCGGTGTGTGTCAAGATACAATGCATCAGTACCGTAATTAAATTTGCATCGGTGCTGATATACAAGGAACCAACACTAGTCTTAATACTATTTTAACCAATAATTATAATAATAAAAAACCCTTATCGACGTGTTTAATTAATAAACGCATCAGTGCTTCTGTATCTCACTTCTGCCTCATTGCATTATGTATATCATGCACCGGTGATGGTATCATAGATTCACCCAGTGCCTTATTCTTATTAAGGCACCTGTGCATTATTACTTATAAGAGCATCGGTGCCCCAATCTTTTTTGGACAACCCTGGTGCTTTATTGTAATGTTAAGCACCAGTGCTTTAAGTTATAGAACACATCGGTGCTTGGTATCATAGATTTGATCGGTGCATTGTTTTTATCAAAGCACTAGTGCGTTATTTTGTATAAATGCACTGGTGCTCCAATATTTTAGGACTAGCCCGGTGCTTTCGGTGTAATGTAGGCACCTGTGATTTATGTTTGAGAACGCACCAATGTGTATAGACCATGAAGCGCACCGACTAGAAAAACATCCGTAACAACCTTCGCCCACCTAGTTTTTTTTTGTTATAATGAAGTTCCGTTATAATCTCCGCAAAAACATCCGCTACCAAAAACAAATGTTTTCGCGGAGGTTTTTTTGACAATTTTTTTTACAATTTTGTAACACTAAAAACCTCTGTTATAACCTCTGCTAGAGGGTCTTTTCCTTGTAGTGAGTTGACTTTTAAGCAAAGAAAGCCATGAATCTTCACCAAAGCTCTCTAAATAAAAACATGGTTCTTTGCTTTTTACAAATACCATAAGTGTTATGGCATGGGGCATTAGTTATTTTTTGGTTACCCAAATTCAAAGTATAAAAATGGGGATCTCGTCACCCTTGGGAGTATGCATTCATTTGCTGGCTCAATATTCTAGTCACAATAATTTCAAAGTACTAGTTGATGGGCTAGCAGAGATAGTAGGCAGGTGGCCACCCCGACTCCCACACTTTAACTATCACCTCGAGGGTTGTTGTATTAAATTTGCCTTCATCAGAAACTAGAAGATATATGGGATATTGGTACATAGAATGATGTCGGTTTGTTTTGTGGTGAGCAAGGGGGGATTCCAGAGGATGAGATGGTTCAAAAACACAGGGGAAGATTCAAGAAGAAGGGAGGTGAAATTGGAGGTTGGTTGGAGGACTAGTTCGAAGCTTGGCGTTCGAAGGATCAAGGAGTGAAGCTCAAGGGTGCCTTTCATGGTGGGAAACGCATCAATGTGGGTAATATCTGCTCATTTCTCCAAGTATCTCCTAGGGCCAAGTTCATATCTATCTATTGTTCCCTTGGTTGCGAATTTGAATGGTGAAGGAAATGGTTGTTTCTTCTATTGTTTGTTTATCCAAATTTACCAAGAATCCATCCCTCAAGGTCGTTGTAGGGAGTTAGTTGTTACAGAGGTCTGGTGCTTAAGGTTTTTAACTTGTATTAACATAATGGACATCCCTTATATCAAAGAAATTCAAATGGTCTTGAGGAGACACAAGGAAATTATTCAAGCCAACAATATGGCTATGATGCTAATATCTGCAAAGCTAGAAAAAATGGAGCAGGCAATAAACAATGATAATGTCAATGCCATGGCCCTCATTCTCCTACAGAAGCAAAGATTTGATACATTGGAAGCAGAATGCAACAAATTGCATTCAATGATAAGATCATTGAATTTAGAGACACTTTCTTTGACTTCCAACAATTTGGGATTTGGAACTCATGGAGTTAGGGAGGACAAAATTGTCAGCCAAAATAGGGACCTAATGGACATTGAGAAACTAAATCCTCCACATTTGGATGGGGGAGAAGAAGAGCAGGGCAGGTTCAACCTTAACTCCATGAATGTTTTTCAAATCTATATGTATTTTGGGTCAGTATATTAAAGTAGGTACTAGTGGAACCACTTGGAAGACTGGTATAGAATCTAAGTTTGAAGATATCATGTTATGTATAAAATAAGACTGTGAAAAAATCTGTTTTTGAAAAAAAAAATGATATACATATGTGTTGTAGCTTTGGTGCAACCCCCTTTTACTATATAAAAAAAAAATACTACTTATATATTTTAGTTTTTTTTTTTTTAATTGAACAAAGAATTATAAGCTAACACATAATACCCCTTATTTTGATTACCTTCTAAATTAGTTATACTCCAATATAGTTTGTTTTAGATTTTATAATAATGACAACCTTAAATTAAAATATAGAAAGTAAATTGAAGTAGATAGAAAAGATCTAAATTAGTTATACTCCAATATAGTTTGTTTTAGATTTTATAATAATGACAACCTTAAATTAAAATATAGAAAGTAAATTGAAGTAGATAGAAAAGATAAAAGTAGCCCACAAAATATATTTATTAATCATATAGGAATGTAGCCCAATATAAAACCGTTAAGACAAACATTCTAACATGTTGGGCTCGAAGTGGATGGGATGTTTCTCTAACCATATGCACTCACAACACTAACCATATACACTCACAACACAAGGTTTTGTTTGGGAGGATTGTGACCCAATTTTTTGTAACGAACCTACTATCAGATTAAGATTAGAGACACAAGTATATAACTAACACTAAAATCAGATAGGAAACAATATACCTTCCATGTAGATCATTAATTGTTATAATCAAGTAGGTAAACCGTTATGTACACCATCCTTTCATTACAATGTCTTTTAGGCTTGATTAGAAAGATAAATAATTAGTTATGTAAGCCATCCTTTCTTGCACTACCTTTTGGTCAGGGCATTTAGTTATTTATCATATAATAAGCATAAGGGCTCAATGGAATGAAATGAAAAATGTGAGGCACTAGATGTAATCGTTCATAGTTGAGTGAGAGTATGGATGATTAAGTTGGAGGGGCCCACCACCTAATGGATTAAACACTTTTGCCTATGGTTGCCATTTCTGAATTAGCATTTGTTGCTTCATCCCTTTTCCCTTTAAAAAAATAATTATAATATGATTCTAATTCACACAAAAAAAAATCATTTCCATGACATGATTACATAATAACTTGTTTAAAAAATAATTATAATGTGATTCTAATTCACACAAAAAATCATTTCCATAACAACTGACATGATTACATAATAACTTGTTGAGGCCCTAAACTAACCCCAAGTTCTAAGCTTTGATACCTTTTGGCTCTTCTTTTTTATGATAACTATGACTTTCATGTTGTCTTTGACACGAAGAGTGCTTGAATGTTAATAACTTTATTTGATGAAGTGCATACTTCCTCGTATGTTGTCGGTGTATATTGTTTGACAATTTGCATTGGGTTAACTTGAAAATCGATTTAGTGTCTTGTGTGATGTGTAAGTCAGACTCATTTCTTCTTACTTGAAGAAATTTTAATGATATTTGCGCTTACTTGTGGTGCATGATTATTTACTAATATGCTTAAGTGAGTGTAGTGTATAATATATCCAAGCATCATCATAAGACCTATGAATCAAGGGAGTAAGCCTATCACCTTGAAACTAATGTTCATTCAATACAATCATAAGAGGCAAGTACAAAATTTCACAAAGTAAAAGTGAAAGAAGCTGCTTGGTAAAGATGCAAGGGGATGGCAATCAATATTCACATGGAGATGTAAACATTCAAACTAATATGGTATGGAAGGAGTGTACACATAATGCATATAGAGATTTAGTGATGATGTTATGGGTACATGATAAAGGGGAGTTCGTGCACATAAGTTTCACTAGTTTGTTCTCAAATATGGGTTGCTTTTAGCTTCAAAGGCCTGGTTTCAAGCATGTGGGATTGGTAGGTGAAAGGGTAGGGAGGGAAGCATTTTGATCATAAGAATAGAGATACCACCTCAATCTTCATTGATTATTATTAGTATCAATGCTTATCACTAGTGATCGCCCGACTAAGTTTTGAGGCGAGATGGTTAACCTTTAGTGGCATTTTCTCCTCTAGCCTCAATTAGTAAATGGGGTGAGCTTTAGCACAAAGTAACTACTTCTTATGCAATGAATGGTAATGTGTCAATAAGGAAAATTGATAATATGTGCCATAGATGAAGAGCGACATATTGCATGTAGTTGTCCATTTTTCGTAAGACTCGACATAACATTGATGATTGCTCTAATTTGTTAGAGAAATAGGAAGTGTTATCCCCGACTTTCAGGGATAATTAGGAGATCATGTCTCGAGGCCCACAGGTCCTAGACATGGAGTACCGAGAGCATGATTGACTTTAGCATGGACCTAGAGGGCCCACCTTTTCTTTCTTCCAGCACCTTTATCTTGTTAGCAACAACAACATCCACAACCATCAGCTTGGTTCTGTGTCAGAGAAGGTTCTTGCTCCATGAGGTAATTAGTCCAGGTATCATGGTATGTGTCACTTTGATCATCAAAACCATTGAATGTATGCATCTGATTCCTTTTATTTCTAACAAACTACTTGGATCTTACACTTGCCCACTTGACCATGTTTGGGGGGATTGACAGGGTGCCCTAGCAAGCCTATGTCTGTAGGTTTTGGTTAGCCACTGGGGGGAATTTTTTAAAAAACCATCGTCCGCTCCCATCATAGTACCACTTTTCCATCTTGTTTCCCACTCACCTATCCCATTCCACTTGTACAAACATTGGGTTGACCTATTTTCAGGATTGCACCTTATCTCGTGGGAAGAAGGGGCTAAAGGCCCAGAAGGTAAAAGCAAGCTGGTAAAAGATAAAAGCCTAAAATTAAAACCTCGAGATGCTTTGCCCAGGGATCCTCGAGAAAGCAATAAAAAGCTTCTCAGTAAGAAACAAGAGGGACTCGAAAAAAATAATAAAACAAGGCCTAACCAGAGGATAGGGGGTCTCATCACGAGCCAGCCTATTAGGTCCATGGGTATCTAACAGTATGACATTGCCATTAGCTGGTCATCACTCCAGGGTAGTGACTCTTGGTTGCATGGCCAAGGGAAAGAGGGTTTCATCACGAGCCAACCTTCTCATTTATGTGAAAATACTTGTGGATAACACTGTCACCACTAGTCACCACCCCAGGGCAGTGTCCCCTGATTGGCTCTTGAACAAAAAAAGCAATAAAAGATAAAAGAATAAAAGAATGAAGAATAAAAGGCAAGAATGGGCTTGGAAAAAATGCATCCATGACAGGTACAGCTCGCCTTCTACAAAGGCACCCACAGATGACATTTTTGCATCCTTATCCCACACTGCAGCCACATGTTTGGACATCCCCTGACCACATCACCCACTTACATGGCTTGGATGAAGTTTTCTTCTGGGGACTTTCCTTCTTCTGTGGACACTAGCCTAAAAGGACGCCTTGTCCTTTTCTCCAAACTTGTATTATAGGCCTGTGTAACGTCTTTGAGCTGCTGACCGATGTATTAGGGATTTTATGCACATGTTTAATAATATTGATGATGAGATGTGATTGACATTACTGTGATCCCTGTGATTGATGAGCCCATGGAGGGCGTAGCTTTTGATGTGCAAGACCATGCCCGACGGATAGGTACCATTTTGGACTGGTACACATGGGGAGATGATCAGTTAGGACATCCATGGGGCTGAAGAGCCCATCGGGTGGATGTTGAGACCCCATCAAGGGGTAGAGACAGGATAGAGATGGTCAGGGGATTTTCACCGGAGAAGAAGAGGACATTCCACCAGAGGCACCCCGACATAGCTTGACCTAGGGGGATTGAGCCCTTTTCAGTGGAACGTTGGCCTTGGAAGGCCTGGGACGTCACCCTTGATGACCATGACATCATCCAGCCTATTAGACATCTTGGGAAGCAGACTGGGAAGCAGTGGCACGTGTGGCAGGTTGGAGAAGCCCAAGGAGGGCTAACGTTTTGCTCCTAGATGCTTCATTTGCCCTAGAAAGGGCTAACGTCCCCCTCAGAGGGGCTTTTATTCTCTTTTCAGCTTGATTAGGGTTTAGATTTAACATTTTAATGTAAAACAATATGATTTTAGTATTTTGGCCTTGTCAGCCTTTTACATGACCTAAAAAGTAAAATTAGGTCATGGAATGGTATAAATGAGGGATTTTTACCTTCATTTTTTCATCACAACTCACTCACTCACTCATTAGTGAGGTCTGAAATTTGCACCCTCTCTTGGGTTATTGGTTGATCTAGTGATGCACACTTGTTGAAGGAGGATTATTTTGGCATGTTTTGGCATTTCTCTTGAAGGAAGGTGTTACAACTAGGGTTTGCATTGATATTTCTTGGTGAATTGTAAGTATTTTTTTGGAAAATTTTTTGAATGAATGGTTGTAGTTTAATTTCCTGCATATGTTTATGATTTTGCTGAACAAAACCTTAGGTGACAAGCACACAAGTAGGTCCTTGTCTCATGTCCCCTTTGAGAGAAGTTTTTAGCCATTGAAGGAAGAGAGAGCCTAGCCATTGCTACACTCCCTCTTTCTCTTCATTTATTGCTAGCCGTACTATCTATAAGCTAAGGAGAGAGAGACATCTTAAGCCTATGTTTACTACACTTAAGGTCATTTTCCTCTAGGGTTTGCTGAAAAGGCCTTGCTGAAGCAACACCTTGCTTCATCAAACCCTCTAGTCTTAGTTTTATGCTTCATCTTTCAGCTAGCTGTTTTGCCATTGAGTTAAGGAAGGAGGAGAGAGCACCGAGGCCTAGTTTACCTACACCAAGGTGAGCCTCGCTCCCCTAGGGTTTTGACTTTGGGGCCTTGCTCTAGCAACACTCTAAAGCCTTTCCCTCTAGTCCTTGACCTACTTACCTTGTCTCCCTTAGCTCTTGCATCCTACACTATTGGCTCCATTTTACCCTAAGGCATTGATCTTAAGACCTCATGCGCTGAAGTAACCTTTATCACAAGCAACTCTCAAAACTCTTTGAATCAAACCCTAACTACTAACCCTAGCCTAAGAACTAACCTAAAATCCTGTTGTTGCCATCATCCTTGGCTATTATATCATTTGTGTAGCAAAATTTTTACTTTATAAGAAAATTGAATGGTGATTTAAGGCATTTATTGAATGAAGTGTTGATTGGTTACATTGAATGCCACATTGTTCCAATATTTATTGGTGAAGTGATATAGTTTTCATTGATATTAATAAACATTGACTTCGTCAATATTTATTGCTAAATTGCTTATATGTTTATTAGATAGTCATCTGTTTATGTGAAGTACTAACCCATTGAACTAGCTTGCATATATCATTTGTTGTTGCTTTGTCTCAGACAGGTATATCTTTGGGGGGTTTACTTTATTATTGGCTATTTAGCCATGACTATCTGCTCAGTGGTGACTTCTGATGGGGGGCAATTTATCCTTGTCTTATTATCCTCTTTGCCTTCTCAAAACCCCAGGTCACCAGGGACGTCTCCCCTGGGCCTTACCTCCCTAAAGGGAAAGAACCATCCCATTGTGGTGACATTGGGTGGGATTGGTTCTTGTTACGCCAGTTTGACCCTCAAACCTCAAGCTTTTATCCTTGCTACAAACTGTGCGATAACATTTTGGCATCATTGTCGGGGAACACTGAGTCAATTCTCCTCAAGACAACACTTTTTGATAAGCCTTGCCTCTAGAAGCCTTATCTTACAAGCTTACCTAACGATTCCACTAGAGCATTTTCCCTTTTTCTTTGGTAGTTTCAAGTAAACTATCTGGAGACTCCACAAACCAAAAAGAGGTTCAATAATCCTCCTTTATCTTTCAGAAGGAAGCCTCCCAAGAACTCTCATGTTGTAAAATCACTTTTTGGAAAGAGTCTTCCTTTGAAAACCATGTCTAGTTCTCAGACCACCACTACAAGGAATCCAACCAACAATCAAAGACAATGGTCATCTACTCTTTTCAAACCACTATACATGTCAGCCATATCAGGCTATCCTAGGTAAATGCTAGCCAAGTACGAGAAGTGGTTGCCTAAATTTACCGGTACTAATGCAATTAGTGTCGAAGAGCACATGAGCATCTTTTGGGGTGTTTTTTCAACTTCATCCCATTAGTGATGATGTTGAAGACTTAGTCATGAAGTTTTTCTCCGCTACCCTCTACGATGCTTCAAGGCATTGGTACCTGAGCCTTCCTGACGGTAGCATTAAAACCATGGACAGACTAGAAGAGGTCTTTCTTAAGAGGTGGAGTATCAAAGAAGACCCTAACATGCTCCTTACCCGACTAAATAACCTTTGGAAACATGAAAATGAGTCTATTCGGGAGTTCCATACTAGGTTTGAGACCTTGTTGCAAAAGATCCCTGTAAGCCATCACTCGAAAGATGATTACCTTGTCCACATCTACACTAAGTCTTTCAATAGCCAATTAGGATATCTCCTTAGAGACAAAAACCCCCAATTAGTTCAAGAATCTCAAGAGCTTGCTACTAGAATTGAGGCTAACCTCCTCTCATCTAAGATTGAGCCTTTCGTAAATCCAAGGGGGAGAGTGGACACCAAACCAAAGATAGTCCACAATACCGAACCTACCTCAGACCTTTGTGCCAGTATAGCCAAGTTGCAAGACTCTATGGATGGTATCATGAAGAATCAAGAACAAATGATGAGTAGGATCATCAACTTTGAAAGATCCCAAAGCCAAGCACCCAGGGTCCCGTACAAAGGGTAATTTCAAAAGGGGAACCAATTTTATAAGCCAAAGAATGAGCAAGAGGTTCCAAACACCTTAGCCCCTACACACGTTGTTGATGAAAATCCTTGGTGCCTTGAATGCAACAAAGCACATTGGGAGCATGAATGTCCTTATAGTGATAATGACCATCATCAAGTAAACAATATAGGCCATCTCATGGAAGGCCCTCAGATAAATATCACTGCTGAAGAACATCAAGAGGCCATAAGAGAAGCGGCCAGGAAAGCTAGAATGGAAATAATAAACAATCTAGACCAGGAATCAAAAGAAAAATTGAAGAAACAAGAGTTCCAGGTGTATAGAAGAAAGAAACTGAGCCAACCTACTACTGAGCAAACAAAACCCTCTTCTTTGGATGTGCTCCTTCCTAAAATATCCAAGACTGAGAGGGTTGACTTAAATTTTGACTTTGAAGGGGCACTATCCAAGATGCATGTAACCATTCCCCTAAGATAAGTCATTAAGGTGCCATCTGTCAAAGAGCGTTTTGACAATTTCTTTCAAGGATCAGATGGACCCATGGACCCCCCTATCATGTTGCAAGTTGATCACTTCAAGGTCCAATATGGTGAAAATCCTCCCTTCTTCATGACTTTAATAATTAACAACAAGAGCCTAAACAACTTCATGTTGGATACAGGGGTAGGCGCCAACATAATGCCCTTTAAGGTCATGCAACAATTAGGGTTGAAGGTCACACACCTTTACATAAATGTGTGTGGCTTCGGATCTAAAGCCATACCCACACATGGAGTAGTTGAGAATGTGGAAATTTTCCTTAAAGAATACCCTGAGAAAGTAATCCACATTGACATCGTGATAGTAGACGTCCCAGATGTGTGGGGAATGTTGTTATCTAGGAAATTTGCTTCAATTTTGGGCGACACCCTTGAGATGGACCTTTCTTTTATAGAATTTACTTTGAAAGATGGGATAATAGGCCATCTCCTGAATGAGCCAGTAACTAAAACCCATGTGCAAGAAGCTAGTCACCCGATCAAAAATGACAAGGCACATGATGAGGTCATACAAACTCTTCATAAATTTTCTCCCGAAGATATGCCTTTCGCGACGGAAGAGGACTTTGATCAGATTAAATGGCCCAAAAAGGAAGAATACCAACAACTCCTAGATGAATTTAAAGGCAAGGAAATCAGGACTGTTCAAATACTAAAAAGACCAGAGGACGACGTACAAATTCATTTGTCCCAACAAGAAGTATTTACAGCAGAAGCCCACCCTCCTCCCTCTGCACAATATACCAAGGTTGTCCAAGGGACAACCAAGTAAAAAATCAGGAAGTACAAGGAAGGAGATGTAGTATGGATGTGGGATACCTAGAAAGGAGAGCCAACTAATGTCAAAGGAAGCACTCAATCATGGCTCGGACCTTTCAAGGTTGGATGAGAATCAGTTAATGACTCCTACTATTTTTCCACTTTGGAAGGTAGAAGGTGCCCATTATCGATCAACGAACGCCTCCTCAAACCCCACCAAGGTGGGGGAACCTAACTTCATAGGTAAGTACAGGTAAGTAGGCATTTTGCATTCATGTATTATACCATTTGCATTGCATGTTAGTTTGCTTTCACACTCACCTTTATTGATTATTTTATTTCAGTCTATATATATCTATGTATGTTGGGGTGGCATTACCACCCCAATTTTGTTACTGATACTTCTATCGAGATTGAGTAGGTCAACAGGTTATGCTAGAGATGTTGAGGTTCTCATGCGCTCTACGGTGAGCACATGTTCCCGAGTTGGAGCCAGATGTTATCCCCCACTTTCAGGGATAACTAGGATATCATTTCTTGAGGCCCACAGGTCCTAGACATCGAGTACCGAGAGCAGGATTGACTTTAGCATGGCCCTGGAGGGCCCACCTTTTCTTTCTTCCAGAACCTTTATCTTGTCAGCAACAACAACATCCACCACCATCGACTTGGTCCTGTGTCAGAGAAGGTTCTTGCTCCATGAGGTAATTAGTCCAGGTATCATGGTATGTGTCACTTTGATCATCAAAACCATTGAATGTATTCATCTGATTCCTTTTATTTCTAACAAACTGCTTGGATATTACACTTGCCCACTTGACCATGTTTGGGGGGATTGATAGGGTGCCCTAGAAAGCCTGTGTCTATAGGTTTTGGTTTTCCACTGGGGGGAATTTTTGAAAAATCCATCATCCGCTCCCATCATAGTACCACTTGTCCATCTTGTTTCCCGCTCACCTATCCCATTCCACTTGTCCAGACATTGGGTTGACCTATTTTCAGGATTGCACCTTATCTCGTGCGAAGAAGGGGCTAAAGGCAAAAGGTAATAAAAAGCTGGTAAAAGATAAAAGGCTAAAATTAAAACCTCAAGATGCTTCGCCCAGGGATCCTTGAGAAAGCAATAAAAATCTTCTCAGCAAGAAAGAAGAGGGACCCCAAAAAAATAATAAAACAAGGCCTAACCAGAGGATAGGGGGTCTCATCACGAGCCAACCTATTAGGTCCATGGGTATCTAACAGTATGACATTGGCATTAGCTGGTCACCACGCCAGGGCAATGACTCTTAGTTGCATGGCCAAGGGAAAGGTGATCTCATCAAGAGCAAACCTTCTTATTTCTGTGAAAATACTTGTGGGTAACGCTGTCACCACTGGTCACCACGCTAGGGCAGTGTTCCATGATTATCTCTTGAACAAAAAAAGCAATAAAAGATAAAAGAATAAAAGAATGAAGAATAAAAGGCAACAATGGGCTTGGAAAAAATACATCTATGACAAGTACAACTCGCCTTCTACAAAGGCACCCACATGTGACATTTTTGCATCCTTAGCCCACACTGCAACCACATGTTTGGACATCCCCTGACCACATCACCCACTTACATGGCTTGTATGAAGTTTTCTTCCGGGAACTTTCCTTCTTCTGTGCACACTAGCCTAAAAGGACGCATTGTTCTTTTCTCCAGACTTGTATTATAGGGTTGTGTAACGTCTTTGAACTGTTGACTGATGTATTAGGGATTTTATGCACGTGTTTAATAATATTGATGAAGAGATGTAATTGACATTGCTATGATCCCTATGACCGATGAGCCCATGGAGGGCGTAGCTTTTGATGTGCAGGACCATGCCCGGCGGACATGTACCATTTTGGACTGGTACACATGGGGAGATGATCAGTTCGGACCTCCGTGGGGCTGAAGAGCCCATCAGGTGGATGTTGAGACACCATCAGGGGGTAGAGACAAGATAGAGATGGTAAGGGGTTTTGCACTGGAGAAGAAGAGGACGTTCAACCAGAGGCACCCCAACATAGCTTTACCTAGGGGGATTGAGCCCTTTTCAGTGGAACGTTGGCCTTGGAAGGCTTGGGACATCACCCTTGATGACCATGACGTCATCCATCCTATTGGACGTCTTGGGAGGTAGACTAGGCAACAGTGGCAGGTTGGAGAAGCCCAAGGAGGGCTAACGTTTTGCTCCTGGATGCTTCATTTCCCTAGAAAGGGCTAACGTTCCCCTCAGAGGGGCTTTTATTCTCGTTTCAGCTTGATTAGGGTTTAGATTTAACATTTTAATGTAAAACAATATGATTTTAGTATTTTGGCCTTGTCGGCCTTTTACATGACCTAAAAAGTAAAATTAGGTCATGCAATGGTATAAATGAGGGTTTTTTACCTTCATTTTTTCATCACAACTCACTCACTCATTAGTGAGGTCTGAAATTGGCGCCCTCTCTTGGGTTTTGGTTGATCTAGTGATGCACACTTTTTGAAGGAGGATTATTTTGCTATGTTTTGGCATTTCTCTTGAAGGAAGATGTTACAACTAGGGTTTGCATTGATATTTCTTGGTGAATTGTAAGTATTTTTCTGCAAAACTTCTTGAATGAATGGTTGTAGTTTGATTTCTTGCATATATTTATGATTTTGTTGAACAAAAACCTAGGTGACAAGCACACACGTAGGTCCTTATCTCATGTCCCCTTTGAGAGAAGTTTTTAGCCATTGAAGGAAGAGAGAGCCTAGATGTTGCTACACTCCCTCTTTCTCTTCATTTATTGCTAGTTGTACTATCTATAAGCTAAGGAGAGAGAGGTGTATTAAGCCTAGGTTTACTACACTTAGTGCCGTTTTCCTCTAGGGTTTGATGAAAAGGCCTTGCTGAAGCAACACCTTGCTTCATCAAACCCTCTAGTGTTAGTTTTATGCTTCATCTTTTAGCTAGCCATTTTGCCATTGAGTTAAGGAAGGAGGCGAGAGCATCGAGGCCTAGTTTACCTACACCAAGGTGAGGCTCTCTTCCCTAGGGTTTCGAGTTTGGGGCCTTGCTCTAGCAACACTCCAAAGCCTTTCCCTCCAGTCCTTGACCTACTTACCTTGTCTCCCTCATCTCTTGCGTCCTACACTATTGACTCCATTTTACCCTAAGGCACTGATCTTAAGACCTCATGCGCTGACGTAACCTTTATCACAAACAACTCTCAAAACTCTTTGAATCAAACCCTAACTACTAACCCTAGCCTAAGAACTAGCATAACTAACCTGTTTCTGCCATCATCCTTGGCTATTATATCATTTGTGCAGCAAACATTTTACTTTATAAACAAATTGAATGGTGATTTAAAGCATTTATTGAATGAAGTGTTGATTGGTTACATTGAATGGCTTATTGTTCCAATATTTATTGGTGAAGTGATATAATTTTCATTGCTATTAATAAAAATTGACTTCGTCAATATTTATTGCTAAATTGCTTATATGTTTATCAGATAGTCATCTATTTATATGAAGTACTAACCCATTGAACTAGCTTGCATATATCATTTGTTGTTGCTTTGTCCCAGGCAGGTATATATTTGGGGGGTTTACTTTATTATTGGTTGTTTAGCCAGAACTATCTACTCGGTGGTGACTTGTGAGGGGGGGAAATTTATCCTTGTTTTATTATTCTCTTTTCCTTCTCAAAACCCCAGGTCACCAGGTACGTCTCCTCTGGGCCTTACCTCCCTAAAGAGAAAGAACCATCCCATTTTGGTGACATTGAGTGGGATTGGTTCCTGTTACGCCAGTTTGACCCTCAAACCTCAAGCTTTATCCTTGCTACAAACTACACGATAATAGGAAGCACATGATAGATGACAATGTGGTGTGAACATGGTTAATTCTAAGTTGTATCTCCTTGGTGGTATTGAGTCATGTTAGGTGTACATAGTCATTAATATTTTCACTCATGATGGAGTGAAGATAGACATAGATGTGGGAGTCATAGGTTAAGGACCAATCAATAGAGCTTTGAAGAAGGAAGGAACATTGGATCATTTGCATCATAACGAGTTTCTATTAGTGGAAGTCATGAGGGATATTTTGCATACATAGGAAACTGAGCCAAAGGATGAGGAAGACTACATACCTCAACTTGGTCATTGAGTAGATGTTAAAACCTGTCTATGTGGACATTGAAAGAAGAGGTCCAGAGGTAGATGAAGACCTTCCTACACGTATTAGTAGATGGGGAAGATACGACTAGTCTCAAAGAGGTGCATGGGAAACTACTAGGACAACCTACCTTGAGAGTGGAATGGTTGTTGCACCGAGTAAGGAATTTTGGAATTTTGGCTTAATGCATTGATTGTAGAATAAGAGGTATAAAAAGTCATGCTTAATCTAGGGTTAGACATATATAACTTACCGAATAAATCCTGGGAGTGCATGGGAAATATGTGTTTTGTGTACTCACCCATACAACTGTGATTGGTGAACCAATTATAGATCTCCCTAATTGATAGACTGGAGAAAACAGAGGTTGATCTTGAAGGTGTGAAAACTTATGCCAATTTTAAAGTCATCAAGATACTAGATGACAAGGATCCCTACCCTACACTGCTTTGGATTGATTGGACCTTCAAAAATGATGCAATACTAAACTTGGAGTGGAGGTGGATGTCATTTGAGAAATAAGGTTGTAAATTCATTCAATCATTGGATCACACACTAGGTGAGAACTTTGTGGAATTGATGAATGAAGTTTTAGATGGGAACTCCCTAGATTAGTTGTATAACCTTATTGCAATATGTTGGAAGGATTACATGCAAATGGATCCATGTATATATAAAAGACCTTCAAAGGTTTGACATGATGACTGATGTCCAAAATTTTGCTGTTCAAGTGGAAAACTATATCATGCTCAGACATAGACTAACAATGTTGGACCTTTCTTTTGTAGAAAACCCAACACTATGGTGGGCAAGCCATAAGACAATGTTGCATTCATGGGAAGTATAAAAAAAGGTGTTGTGGACGTGTTTTCTATTGGACCTACGGGTTCCACCAACAAATGATCAGTCCATCCCCGCCGATCCATTTTTGTTGTTTGATGGAACTTATGACCCATGTAGACATGTGGATTATTGTGAGAGACATTGGATGATGCAAACAATTCCACTCCAATAATGGGTGCATAAATTTGTGCACACCTTAGATCCATTTCAAGGGAATTGGTATTTTGTAAGAAGAGACGTAGCATCATATACATCATTGTTAGGAACTATGGGAAAKGYTATGTTCTACTTCCATTGTAGTGGGTTGGAAACACCATATGTAGGACGTTTCAACACATTTAGTGTTTCCCACAAATGGATAATTTGTAGTGCATAATTGTAGGTTTTGTAGATGCATACTCTACAAAAGGATACTTTGTGAGAGATACTCTATCGAGTGAMACACCACATAGGAGAAACTTGTAGAGCCTAACCTTACAAATGAAAAAGTTGATATTGATCGTGTATCGACCCCACAAAGGAGCTACAGACACCTACGGTCCAAGGTGATAGAGGGTCACCATATAATTCAAGATGCTTAAGATACTAGCAAGCCAATGTACTACCATGAGTTGTTGCAGATTAAACATGTGAATATTGGGATGAAGGATGGGCCCGAGCTCATCGTAATAAGGGTATATTGGGATAAAAACATAGTTGCAAAGGTTACGGATCTATTCGAGGAATACATAGATTTTTTACCATGATGTTTTACATAAATGAAAGGTGTTATAGGTGAACTAGGAAAAATGAAGATCGAACTAAATCTTGATGTAAGAATGATAAATGAATTACATGGGGTAACACTTTCGTGAGAATAAGGTCGCAAAAATCGCTAATGGCAATTTTTCGGCCGAACTCTTCAATTTATTCGACCGAAAGTTAAATCTAATGGCATCCTTGAAAAATCTAATGACAATTTTAAATCTAAAGTTAGTTTTTCCGTTAAAACTAACTTTCAGTCGAACTATTAGTTTAGCTGAAAATCTATAACTATGGTACTCTTAAGAAAAATATGCGTTCAATTCATCTTACTCCAACTTGGGAACAAGTGGACTCCTTAAAATACTGTGAGTCTTATTTCGGAATTAAAACCAACATTTCAGAATTGAATCTACTTTCATTTGATACAATTTGTATTCAATTTTATTTTTTTTAGTAATTTTAGTTAATTTTATAAAAACATGTCTGCATATTATTTTTAGATGACATTATGAATCAATAAAATGAAAAATCAATATCTGTAATAATACAAAGTAAAAAATTATGGGAAATTTATATTACATAACCTTTCACTATCCTTTTCAAAAAAGTATTGTAATACCTGTAGGCCAAGTCCCCAATTGTAAATGTAATGTAATTATGCATATAGGCTCGTGAGTCTTTGGTGCACAAGTTTGGGTTCAGTTTTAGTGTGCACACTAAGGGAAGAATGTGCGTTTGGTTCATAGTTTTGTGCGCACCTGCGTAAGTGCGTGAGGTTTTTCGTATGCGCGAACCTAAGGAGGAGTGCATGCTCTTTTCATAGCTTGTGTGCACTTGAGTAAGTGTGTGGGGATTGCCTTGAAGTGTGCATTGAACCGTGTTTTGTAGTCGAGATATTTTGGGGTTGGAGAGCCTTTGTATTAATGTACATGGTTAGTGCACAGAGCACGAGACCGATTTGCGGGCACTAGAGAACAATTGTTGTGCATAGTACTGAACCAATTGCACGTGCTAGTGGTTTCAATGATTTGCTTCCATAGAAGAAAGAGTTGATATTAGAGAAATTTTGTGGAGTTGCTGGTAATGGGGATGTTACAATGTGGCATCAGAGCTTCAGGTTCAAGACTGGACTTATATAGGCTAGAGATTAGCATGAAGTTGACGAGACGAGCATTTTTATGATGGTCGCAAGCTGAAAATATGGAAAATTAGCTAAGTGAAGAAAGGATTTGCATGGACTAAGTATTGACATTGCACGGTGTAGAGTTGTGATGCGCGCAAAATATCGTAGCATAGAGTGTGTGCACTAACTATTGGAGTTGCGGGGTGTAGAACTTGTGGAGCACACGTATTATGGGAGTGCAATACGTGCATGTTGAGTATGAACACCATGCAGAATGATGGGTGCATGCATAATAATAGTGTGCAGGGCATGCACATTGAATATTGGTGATGCACAATGAGCGTGCATTGAAGATGAGCACTGCACGGAGCATAATTAATGGTGCATGCATTGTGTTGGTGCACAGTTTGTGAACATGGTATATTGATGTTGCGTGGAGCAAAATTGGAGATGTGCATTGAGTATTGGGAGCGAGAGCGTGCACGATAAATGTTGGCATGACACAAAGCAGAGTTGTGATGTGTGTGGAATATTGGTGCGTGACACAAAAGTTGTGCGCAATAGATATTAATGCACGAGACACCAAAATTTGAGTGTGTTAAATATTAGAGCACGATATAAAAGATGTGCACATTGAACACTGGTGCACTGTATGTGCGCTTGGCATTGCATGTATAGAATTTGTGTGTGATGAATATAAGTGTATAACACAAAATTTGTATACACGTGAGCTTTGAAAGAAAGAAAAGGAGATAAAAGAGGAGAAAAAGTCCTGGACAGAGGAGTCCAAATATTCAACAAATTTTTTGAGTTAGGTTGTTAAATTCACCAAGAATCAGAAGAAAGGATTCTAATACACTTATGGAACATAATGTGCATAGTATTTATGGTTTTCATAAAATATTTAATCTAACAAATCTTTTTGCTTACATATTTTGCAAAGTTAACAACAATTTGACCAACGCAAAAAATAGAGGCATGGAAAGTGCACAAGGGACCTACGACCATGGAGATGAGGTCAGAAGGAGGTATGACAATATAGGTGATGAGGCTACAGATTCAAATGGACATGGAGAAAGTAATGAAGAAAGCATGAATTCGGTGAAGACCATAAAAGTTTGCAAAATGACGTCCAAAGTTATAAAGCGGATAATGATAGGCTTATGAAATCCAAGGAGGAATAAGATGGCTCCGACATCAAGCTACTACAGAGCTTGGACATAATTGAGAAGAATATGGATAAGGAGATCGAGTCAAGCAAATTAAGGAAACACAGGTCTCATGATGAAAGAAGAAAAACAAGAAGTGTTGACGGGTATTACCATCACTCTCCAAGACATTCAACTGGGAGAGCACACAGTAGTTCATGCCCATCTCCTGTCAGGAAGCATAAGAGAAGGTCTGGGGTGGATGAGATACAAGGAGAAATGAATAAGATTAAGCTTCCTACTTTCGATGGTGAGCACACAGAGGATGAGGATGTAGAGACTTGACTGCTGGGCATGAGGAAGTATTTTCAATTGCACAACTACTCCTCACAGGCAAAAGGAAGAATCATCATCTACCAACTTAAAGGAAAAACATCAATGTGGTGGGACCAATTTGTGCAAGTGCAGAGCATAGATGAGAAGAAGGTTACTTAGAGAGAATTCAAGAGTTATTTCCAAAATAAATACTTAACCAAACATTACTATGATAGGAAAATGAAGGATTTCTTTGAACTGAAGCTTGGGAGTATGACAATAGATGAGTATGAGATAAGATTTTTAGAGCTAATGAAGTATGTTGCCTTCATCAAGGATGAACAAGTTAAGATTTAGAGATACCTAAGTGGACTGCCATCTTTTATCAATGACAAATACAATATGACGATCCCAAGACATCGGAGGAAACTATAAGGAGAGCCAAGTGTCTCTATGATCAACAAAGAGGAAAACCCACTTACCAAACGGCTTGGGAAGAAAAGAAGAAAGGAAATATGGAGTAGAGGAAGAAGGGGACCAAGCCACCATTCTTTAGAAATAATTTTCATGGTCAACCAACTCCCAAGGAGCCTAGAATGACATAGACAATGGGGCAAAGACCAAGGCATAAACCAATGAAGTGTTGGGGTTGTGAGGGAGATCATATGTACAGAGATTGTCCTCGCAGAGGTGAAAACGTGAGGATTGTTCACAATGTACAACAAGTTGATACAATGGAGGACATGGGAAAAAATTTACCTAGGATCTACGCAGCCTTGAATAACAAGCAAGCTGAGTTTTAGTTACATATGATTGAAGTGGAAGGCAAGGTAAACAACCAGCTCATAGTTGTTTTAATTTATTCAGGAGCTAGTCCTAGTTATCTAGATCCTAAGATGGTGGAAAGATTCCAATTGCTAAGAAGCAAGCTTGGAAAACCATGCTTAGTGCAACTAGGTATAAGAGAAAAAAAGAAAATTAATTAGATGGTTAAGACATGTCCAATAGACATGAATGGACTGAGCACCAGAGCAGATTTGAACATCATACCTTTGGGCTCATATGAATACCTAATTGGTATGGATTGATTGGACCAACATCATGTTGTCCTAGATTGTTACAACAAAGCATTTACTTGTTTGGATGAGAAAGGGAGCTTGAGGATAGTTCGGGGTATTCCAACGACTGTAACTATTAGAGAAGTTTCCGCGTTGCAACTAAAGAAAAGCTTCAGGAAAGTTTTTTAGCTGTTTGTAGCACATATGGAGAAGGCATCCAAGGATAAAGTGCCAAGTTTCGAAGATTATGTAGTTCGAACAGATTTTGAAGATGTATTTAGAGAAATACTAGGGTTTCACAATGGTCTAAATCCAGAGAGGAGGCTTAATGGTCTAAACCACCCCTTTAGACTATAGCCAGGGCCAAAGAGGGGTAAACAAGGTTACTAGAGGTCACTCTAGTCACAGGTGTTATATTCAGAAAGTGACATTGAGCAAAAAAGGGTTAAAAGCGCTTTAAGTCATTCTGAGCTAAAAATAGAAGTCAACAGTGAATTAGGGTTTCAACAGTGATTTAGGGTTTTGGAAGTCAACAATGAATTAGGGTTTCAACATGATTTAGGGTTTTGGAAAGCTATAAAGGATGGGTCAACGACCTAATTCATCATTATGCAGATTATGACTTGTCATTGAGGAGAAGAGGCGCATCTCAGGAGAGATAGTTCCGTGGATTCCAGGAGGAAGACACCAGTTGGCTGATTTCGGTGTTGAGAGACACACCCTAGCCACCAGGAAGATCATTTAGGTCTTCCATCATTCTTCAACAACAATTACACTGTGTTCAGCAACAAGGGTGCATTCATCCAGAGTGAGGGTGCAACTTCAGAGAGGGTTTTTAGTCGACTTATCCCATCCAGGGAGAATTACGAGATTTCCCTCCGACCCATTTGAGAGGAGGGAAAGGCACATCTTTTGTCTGGTTCCTCATCAGATTTCGATAGAGGAATCAACTGGGACGCCTTTTCCAGAATTAGACGTATGACACTTTTGGCGGGCACATTTGGGGTTCCAGAGCGAGCATCAAACCAGATTAAGGGAAACCCTTCCGACCCATTTCCCAGTAGACCAAGCCGGTCGTTTTGAGACATATCTCATCCGATTCCGTTGGTGGAATCAATAGGACACGTTTTTCTAGAAGAAGAGGGGCAGATTCCCCCATGGGTATCCATCTAGGGTCCAGATTCATTAGCAGAGGGGTTCGATAGATACCAATACTGAGGACTAGAGCAGGGCACATCATTTGGGACAGTTTCCAGGCCATTCTGAGAAGTATAGCTCCCAGGGTGAACTTTCCAGACTTCCAGTAGTTACCGTTAGAGCTACCATAGTCCCAGTGCATCCATTGATTCTGCAGTGCTCCCATAGTCCCAGTGCATCCGTTGATTCTGCAATGCTCCCATATTCCGGGTATTATCTTTTAGTTGCTTATTTGTATTCCGGCTAAGATCCTTTATCTATTGATCTAGTCAAGTATTTTCAGTTTATTCAGCCGCATTCAACCATTTTTTAATCCACAGAGATATCATAATACAAACTTTGCAGTCCTTTGTTGCATTTATTATTTGTATGATCATTTATATGTTGTAAACCTTTGATCCTACACACACATTAGCAGCCTTTCCTAGACTAGCCAAGTCAGGAACATTACAGTGGTATCAGAGCTTTAGTCCTGCCAGCTTGTGACTAAAGACAATGAGTGCAGCAGAAGACCCAGAGGGCTGTGAACACATAGGTGACGAATATGTCACTTACAATAGGCATCGAGAAAGAAGGCATAGGCCTGATTTCCCCCCTTTTCCTCCTAGCTCAGAGGAAGAGGAAGAGGCACACAAAGAAGCAGAGAGAAGGGTAGAGTGTGACACTGAGCGCGAGGCAAAGAGGATGCTAGGAGATAGATATGAGCGACCAGAGGGCAGTGGCGAGGCCCCCGTAGATCCAGAGGCAACTTTCATGCAGGTTATAAACGATATGCTAGCTAGTCAACAGACCATGTCTCAATCCTTGGCACATGTGGTTGATAGATTGGCTAGAGTGGGAACCCCAGATACATAAGTCTCGCATGCAGCACAGGGGAACTCAGAAGTAGGCAGTAGACCCCAGTCAACCTCTCACACATGCACCTCTGCGAGTAGGATTCCCAGACCCTTGTTTCCCAGTTTCCAAAGGGCACCCCCGTTAGCAGCACTGCCACCGATAGCACAGAGGCCACCCACTCATGTCGATGACATTGCAGAGTATAGGAGGGAGTACGTAGCATTGGGTCGTGACTTCCATCAGGACATGTCCTTAGTCGAGTATCGTGGACTCAGACTCAGGAACCGCCCCAGAGAGCCACAAAGGAGAGGACCACAACATCAGCAGGGGCATAACCTCGATTTCATCTGAAAAGTTGGAAAACTCAGCATCCCTTCTTTTGACGGATCATCCAAATACACCGCCAGAGCTTGGGTACAGAAGCTAGACACGTATTACAAGCTCAACCAAATGACCGAGATAGAGGCCATCAGTTTCGCGACCTTACACTTGGAGCGTGAGGCACACGAGTGGTGGTATCATGGACTGGTGACATTGGGTCACAGTCGCATAACCTCCTATAGGGAGTTTACAGATAGGCTCATGGATAGGTTTGATAGGAAGGATCCCGAGATACACTTCAGGGATCTAGCCCAGTTAAGACAAACTGGCACAGTAGAGGCATTTATTACAGAGTTTCAATGGGTAGCCGTGGCAGTAACAGATATATCAGAACCCAGGCTGATCATGCTATTCACAGAAGGACTCACAGAGCCTTTAAGAGGATGGGTGAAGGCATACAGGCCTCCCACTTTGCAGGATGCCATCCTTCGCACTCGAGATCTGGCAGACGCAGTGCCAAAGACTAAAACTTTCTCCAAACCATTTGTGCC
>JASDQU010589412.1:23672-53123 GCA_032191745.1 Picea mariana | reverse complement strand
GGGGGGGGGGGGTGGAACTTAAAGGGAATATTTTAATAATATTTCCAAAAGTATAATTTATGGATATGAATATATCCTAAGTTCCTAAGGAATGGGAACGGGTCACCAAGTGGAGCTAAGTTAGTTCTTGAGGTGACAAGTGTTCATTTATAATCATGCAAATATATTATTTGGCCTTATTGTGTTAAGGGGAATTCACTCATTCCATCAACATGTAGACCATCTCTATTCTCCCATCATCCATACTTCCATGCCACCATCACCTGTGCCTATTTTGGGAAAATCCTTGAGAGTTGGAGAGAACCAGAAAAAATGGGAATTGGGTTGAAGAAGCAGGCTATGAGGCCAGTGGTTGTCGAAGAAGCGGGTTGTAAGGCCCGTGGTTATTGAAGAAGAGAGTTGTTAGGCCTATGGTTGTCAAAGAATCTATTTGTTAGGCCCGTGGTTGTCTTAGAAGCGGGTTGTTAGGCCCGTGTTTGCTGAACATGCGGGTTGTCAATCTCATGAGCATTGTCTCTTGGTGAGACTACTGCTGAAAATTATTTTCCAAGGTGCCAAGCAACAACCACAGGGCCCTGATACTTCCTTTCCATCATCTTGTTGAAGCCCTGGAAGGGAAGTGAGGCAGCCGAAGGACTGTTGAGCAGAGAAGGGACACACTTCCCAGGGTGGGACAAGCATGTGGGGATCGAGGGACTGTAGGTTGTTCACTAGGGTTGGTACCTTTGTTTGATTATTTTGACTGCTGATATACCTCAACTTGGCTTAGGAATCCTTTGACTTGGTGGAGTTTAAGACCCAGCTCGGAGGTGACCTACTGTTGAGAGTTTATGAGTGGCCGAGTCTATGGCTGGGAGGAACGTCTCAGGTCTGCACACAGTTGGTGGAATACAACAAAAGGTAAGTGTCTTCTTATGTGTATTATTACTTGAGTAGTGTTCTCATACATGTTAAATATATTATGTGTTTCAATTGTATAGATATATTTGTGCGTGGATTATACTTTCTATAGAACCACATGTCTATTGCATATGCAGGGCATGGGCCATGTCAATTTATGTGTGGTTATATACTATTTAACATGCATGCATAAATGTCGCAGATGTATAGCATGGTAGTTATTAAATGTTTCATGTTAGACAATTTCATGTTAATAGTCATGGGATTCCAAGGTGAGGCCTGAATCATCGCGTGTGCAGGGAAATATGTCTGCACATGCAATGGGACAGACCCCATGTGCGACATAAGAATGGTTCCACTTGCAGTGGTATTTATGAGTTCATTCTGTTGTTATAGTCGTTATCTGTTAAGTGTTATCAATGCTAATTGGAATGGTTTCTAACGCGAAGCTAGAAATGTCGTGCGTACTGAGAGATAGTTAACGTGGTCGACACAAGGAAGATTGTGCATGTAGAATTTCTAAGACATGGTTAGTGTGTGTGACATGAGACTGGTTTGCGCGCACTAGAAAACATTTGTTGCTCATAACACCAGGACGATTGTGTGCATTGGTTGTTTCAATGATTTGTTCCACGGAAGAAAGAGTTGATTTCAAATCAAATTTGTGGAGTTGCTAGTAATGGGGACGTTACGTGTATTTTTAGATTTTAATTTTAAATAAAAATTAAGTTTGATACATGGTGTTAAACTAAACATGTTTAAAATATGCAACTTTTTCAGATTGGTCAAATTCAAAGAATTGTAGTAATTATAATATTCATTTGTTGTCTTCAAAACTATAGTCATACTTTAATGTAGTATGTTTAGATTATTGCAACATATTTCATTTTTCATAAACAAAAGTTTAATGTTAAGTAAATTGACGTCGATAAACATAAATCATTATCAATGCCTTGATTTTTAAGGAACATATTGTCAAGCAATCTCTAAATTGACATGTCAAATGTCAATAAAAAAATTTCAAAAAATAATCAATAGAAAAATAACAAAATTCATGTTTTTTTTTTTAAAGTAAGGTTTTATATTGCATCCAAGAGTTTCAGTCATTTACAAAGCTTGAGGCAAAATCAGGGTTGTCATTAAAAGGAAACCAACCCAGGTTCGCAAAGTTTTCATAGTCTAATATATCATCCAAACTGAAAGTTGGGCATCTGAAATTCAAAGAACTGCATCTAAAAACTAACCCACTAGAACAAAATAGTCTATCATCACAATTAACTTAAACAAAACAAGAAAACACTGGTAAATGATTTACTGACCATAGTCATGACCTAGAGCGCCCAAGTCAGAGTTGCTTGGATCCGATGGAGGAAGACAAACAAGAATTTGAAGGAGCATTGCATCTTGCGCCCACAAGAACTCTTCCAACTGATGAGGAACCATATGCGCATAGAGGGTCATGAGAGTTGAAATATGATCGTTCATCAATTCCATGCGAAAGGTGAGGTATTCCACCTCGTGTCGAATTTCAAACAACAGTTGTTGCATGACCTCTATCACTTGCCCATTGCTTGAAAGAATCAAGCTATGTCTATGTCCAGACTCCTATAAGACTAGATTTGGAGATGGGGTTCCCCTGTTGCTTCCATCGGGCTTCATTGAACTATCACTGGGTGGATTTTCCCCTTGTGAACTTCCTGTTGGTGGTTGAGGATGAGAAATAGGCATAACCTAGGGAGCGACCTTCCACATCAAACCATTCCACATGAAAAAACCAATCATTGGATGTGGCAGGTCGTTTTTGTATGTTGTTGGAGCCCTGATTCTCTGTCGGCAAGGGTTTGTCCATTTGATCTTGACGAGTGTTGATGCCGCGACTGGAATGAGCCCTTTGTTGCACCATAATGATTTCCTTGGCATTTACTTCTCTATTGCCACTACTATAGGAATGTTTCCAATTATGTCGACCAACGAATTTAAGCTCATCTTTCGTCCAACTCTAATGGCGGGTGCCATAAATGGTGATTGCGAAAACCCTCACGTTATCATATTTGGTCACTGACTTAGTAGTTATTTCCATGATTTGGAAGCACCTCTTTTTTCGTCGCCAACCTCAACACATCCATAAATGTTTCACCTGCAGTACCATGTCGTTAATACTCATTTCAAAGCTGATGCAGTCCGTATAGTGTGGGAGGGAGGGTAACATGAATTTCGAGGCGATGAAAGACGTGTGTTTCCAGGTGTGCGATCCTCTCGATCATTGTTTAATGGCTCTCACATCGCGGATGACATCCCATCCGGGAAATGACAAGTTTTGTTTTACTGTAAAGTGAAATTCTAAATAAAAACAAGTGAAATTAGCAGCAAAGCAGCTTATACCCGCCTCTTAGAAATATGTTAATGTAATAGTTGTAGGTAATCCAAAGTGAAAAGTTAAAATAATTATGAAACATTTAAAATTTGTAACAACATATTACTTGTGAATTGCTTAAAATCAAAATGGAAACAAGAGTGGCTACTCCATGTGTTTAAAAGTTGAAGCAAAATTGAACAAATTTATGTGTTAGTAACTATTGACAATGTCACAAGTGTAAATTGAAGTTTTCAAAACGTTCTTAAAACAAATAAATTGATGAATAAAAGATGTGGCATATTAATCCTATCCATAACACTCCAAAGAATAATTGAACTAGAGCACATGACGTACTTACTTGGCTTGTAAGGAGATCAGTGGTCAAGGGTTATATCCCACCCAAGAGTACAAGGAGGTAAAAAGTAAATAAAACTCCCTTTAGTGGGATAAGCTTTCATTGTCTATTTAATGCCAACCTTGGGTTAGGTGAGAAGGGGTAATGTGACAGGTAAATCCACTTGCTCGCTACTTGCTTGAGGTGAGAGTACAACCATTAAGCAACACATGATACTAGCATGGAGGTTTACAAGCTTGGATATTAGCTTTGGAGGGATGACTTATAGGGATTACTAGAACAAGTAACCATTGCTTTCTTTCTGGAATAAGATTATCTATTTCAATTGGATAGATTATTTTAAGGATATATTTCCATAGAAGGATAGATGATTCCAAGGGGATATTTCCTCCATAGAAGGAAGTTGATTCTCCGAGAGAAGAAGGAAGTTTATTCCCCGAAGCCAATTCGCTGCACTTGATTTTCAGGACCCGAAGCAACTAGGGTCGGGACCAAACTAGCTAAAGGGTAAGAAGGTTTGAGTTAGTGGATTAATGGTTAGAGGGTATGTTGGTTAGTGGGTAAATGGTGAGGGGGTTAGTAGATTAGTGGTTGGGGTTATTTTGTGCTATATGGGTTATGTATTAAGGTGTTTATGGTAGTGGGTTGGACTAAGTGGATTAATGGATCATGTTTAACTTAAATTTATGAGGTTAGTATGTTAGAAGCTATGAGTTTAATGACTTTGTAATTAAATATAACAAATAAATTAAGGAGTTGGTGAGTTATTTCTACTCTTAACCATGAAACTTTATACCAACCATATACCTTTTCACTATCCAACTGTGCATACTTTTCACTACTTACTCTAGAGTTACGAAATTATATAAGTAATTCAAATTTGTATAATATGGTTAAATGTTTTTGGTTTTCACGTCTAATTATATATTAACATAATTATTGAAAAGAATTTACTATTCATAATCAACATAAATTTTACATTATAAAAAATAGTTTGAAAAGTAGATTAATTTGTAGTCAATGTGCTTTAACTTTAAAATAATTTGATATTTTTTCATTTTCTGCCATAAATTTTTCTAAAGTCTCCAAAAATTTATCTATTAAATTGATTGTTCTTTAAATTGAAAAATAAATTTTAAATTTTCTAAATATAAATTCATATTTTGTGATTCGTTGTTAACTATGATTAGACACTTTTTATGTGGTTTTACACTTAATTGTCAAATTTAAAAAATTAAAATTAAAAAAATCAAACAATTTTCCATGTGTTCGTATTAATTATGGCCATCGATACTTATTTGTAGACATGTCACATCTATTATTGTCAATTTTATTAATTAATAGACTATAAAATGCACTTCAATTTATGCCATGTGTCATATTAGACTATAAAATGTCACATCTTATGCCAAGTGTCATATTAGACTATAAAATGTCACATCTTATGCCAAGTGTCATATTAGACTATAAAATGCACTTCAATTTATATTAATAATAAATAATAATAATAAAGGTGTTAATAGAATCAATATGTTTTTTTAGTTTGTAGGTGAAAATGTCAAAATTTAAAAAATGATTGTGTTAAAATTTTATTGCAAAAAACATAGACATGTATTTTTAAATTATGATACATGTTACACTATTTTGTTTTGTAAGTTAGAGTTTATATTACCTTCGGTAAACAAAGTGCCAAGTACTTATCATTCGACCTCGTTCATGGACTGCAAAAAGTGGAAACCAATGCCAGCACCAGGTCATATAAAGCATGGAATGTTTGCCCCGAGGGGCCAAAAGTAGATGTCTAGAATTACCAGATTGGCTACATAACTAGCTAGGATTTAAAACATATATGTAAACTACTGAAATTGAACTAAGGAGGTGAGCAAAAAACATGGAAAAGGTATGGAGTTAAACACCAAATTGACCACTACCACCATCTCCATGAGGATGCACATGACCAACTTGAGCGCACACAGACTGACGGTGGCATACATGACAAGACTGACAAGGTTGTTGGACATAAAGCAAGTTGAGGAGGTCTGCAAGTCAGCGGTCCATCATCTCCTAGTAGAAATTTTGCTCTACTATATCCCAGTGAAGATCGAAGATCAACTGAAGTTGGTCTTCAGAAAAGTGAGGCGAAGAATTATTCTCATGCATTATGTTGGAGTGGTCAGTTGGATCCTATCAGTTGGTTCATGTTGCATAGTTGCGAGACAAATAATTTGAAGGATCTGTTTGAGACCATCTTGCTAAGGGTGAGACTAGAGCTGCTAACTTTTATTGAACTTGTTTAGGTGGAATTTCCTCTTCCAAAATGGAAAATCCCCAAACCTCATCATCTTGCCGGCTAGACCTAGGGGAAGAGGAAATTAGAGAAAAAGTTGAGAGATTGGATGAGGGAAGAGGCGAAGAGCGACGACCAGTAGAACCATGATATGATCTTGAGCCCCGACAAGGTTTACCTCGCTCATGAGGCATCACATTGAGAGAGGGAGGACCAGACCAGAGAGGGGTCCGAGGAAGACTAAGAGTGGACAAGAGACTAAGGAAAGTGAAGAAGAGACAGATAGAAATATAGTCAAGTTTACTAGTGAGAGCAAGAACGAGATCCAAATACAACCATGGTGGTGAAGAATGCACAATGAAGAGGTTTGAGGTCTTTGAAGGAGCCATTTTATTTCAATTAATTACATTGACCATGTCTGTACCAGAATTAACCCCCCCGACCATCGAATATACCTGAACCTTAATGTTGTGCATGAGAGCTAGAGTGCAAGGGAGTAACTTGCATAAATGAGCCATCTCGGGCAAGGGCCTGAGCGCATGGAGAGGACATTGGTGTTCAGGTGTCGTAATTTCTCATAAGGCTAGGTGGCACCCCATCTGGGGCATGTTACACGAAAAATAATAAAATAATTGGAAACAATCACACACACACACACACACACACACACACACATATATATATATTTGGAATTAATAAAAATATATTTATAAATGCATGCGATTCATCAAATAATAACATTTATATAAAAATATATATTTTGAATCCATAGAAATAGATCTATAGATGCATGCAATTTCATCAGAGATGAGTTTCTGTACACTATTCAAAAGTATTCTCAAAATGAAACATAATGACAAATGATTTGGAAATGATGAATTTAATTAATTGGTTTATGTAGTCCTAACCACCACCATGTTTTTTAGAACAAAGTAAAATTTGACATAAAGTCATTATATAACATGTACATATGACACTTTCCCTCCTAAAAAATTTAATTTTATATAATGTGCATGCATCTTATGACATTAGTGTTCTATGTAAATTCTACGATTACTAATATTCATCCTCATATTTTTTGTAATCATGTAATCAAAATCATTTTGAAAACATATGACTTATTAAATAACTAATATACAATTATCTTATGTCCTCCACACTTAATCCTAATAGATCCTTAACTAAGTGATGCTTTCCATATTCCCTTTGTGAGTCTATTTGATATTATAGGGCCCTTTGCATTATGAATAACCCATAAAGCATCAAATTTAAGGGAAAAGACAATATTTTTTACATGTGGTCCAGATTAGGCCCTAATACAATCCCTAGCGTGCAATGCTTATAATGGTTAAGGTTTATTATTAATATATAAAAATGTAAAAAATATTAAGCAAATTCAATAGATAAAATAAACAAAAGTCCACGGTGGTCTATGAAAGTTATAGTTTATTAACAACTCATTGGCAAGAGACAAACTATGCATTACATGCACAACAACAAATCTGGATGCATTCCTTTTCACAAAGAACTATTTGTCATTGGAGTATTCCTCAAAGGAACAATTTGCACTAAATAATGAGGCCCTCTAATTATTTATGAACCATGTGATGTTCTGATGAGTTAGTGGATGACCGTTGATATATAATAGGTTTTTCATGTTAAAGTTTCCAGAAGCATAACCATTCATGCACATACTATACATGGAAATGGTATGTTTGTATTTGACAATATTTAAGTAATCAAACCGACAATAAAGAGGACTTCAAAATGGCATAAGTGCCACTGATTGTTTGGGAGGAACACATACATGTGAAAGGATAAACAACCCAAGATTTGCAACATCTATTTTAGACTTGGCAATCATATCATTATTACCACAAGAAGAGAATTTGGTTCCAACATCAGGCACATACATGGACGACAATCAAGTTCCATACAAAGCTCGGTTGTAACAAGTTTGGTATTTACTTTGTAGATGGATAGGAAGAGGGAAATCATCACTACCTTCCAACAATTGAACAAAATTTTGTGTGTACTTGAACAAAATTTAAGCTCATACAACATTTTTTTATCTCTTAGTAGTGATGTTTTGGGTAGTACTGATATCGTACTTTGGCTCACTATAAGAACTCTTCGTTGACTCAACAAACGGAGACAAGTTGGCCAATTTAGGACAAAACGTAGTTGATCTGACTTCCAACTTTTCAAAAAAGGAGCATATGGAAGTGTTCCTACGTGTCTTTTCTATATCACCTATTGGATTATTGACCGTGGTGGCAGGTATTAGACCATCAACTTTGGGTAGTTGATCATTAACATAATGAGACAATGTGACACATCAAGGGTTCTTCTTCAACCCTTTACATTTTGAACAATCACATACCACTGGCATTTCATAAAAGAGATCCAATTCATGGTGTAATATTGTTGATCCAGGCTACATGTTATTGGAAAATGTTATGTTACAATTGGCAAGGTAAAGTAGCTGTCCATTTTCATCAAACATTTTCCTGCAATATATTTTTCCTTATAAGAGCTTGCGACATTTTTGCACCGGTGGAATATCTTGCTCATCCGAACTTGATCCCAATTTATGATCCTACAAAATTCAATGAACAATTATTCAAATGCACGTGCATAAATGACATAAATTCAATCAACTAAATGAATTATAAATAAAATCTAGACTTACTTCAAATGGTGTAGGAGAAGTTGACAAACTTGCAACGATATGGAATGAGCTGGAATATGAAGTATTGGCCATTTGATATTATAACCTTTTCCCCCCTACATTTGAGCCAAAACCGTCGTTAATACATGCATGAATCCAATATTACAATTTATCGGTGCTTTTATTTATTTTATAACGCATTGATGCGCCTATATATATAGAATGCACCAGTGCGACCAAATATGAAATTAATCGAACCGTTACAACCATTAAAAACCTTCACAAACCAAAACATCTGTAAATTTCCATAGCGGAGGTTTGCATTTCTATTTTGTTGATAAAATTGGTATCAATACATTTTTTATTATATACGCACCGGGGCACACTAATCAGTGAGGTGCACCAATTTGACGACAAAATTAATTTTTAAAATACATAGTTTAATAAGTGTTTTTACATACCAATTGAAAAAATATAGTGAAAAAAGAAAGGAAATTTCATTTTTCAAAACATATTTGTTTATAAATGAAAACACTATTCATTATTTCATTTTTTAGCAGAATTTAGAGGGAAGATTTGTGGAAGAGAGATTTACCTGAAGACTTTGAAGTGGTTGGATTTTTTTTAAGAGAGAAAATTAGAAGGGATTTGTAGGGCACATACAAATCTACAGAGAAGAAATTTCAGGTATGTGATCATTCTATTGATCATTTCAATCTATCCCTATTTGATTCAAACTATTTTCAATGCATGTTAAAAAAATATAACGGTTTCATAGTTATCTTTGGTATTGGAAGTCGTATCTTTCTTATTGTTTTTTCTTGTTCCCCTCTTTTTGTTAAGTAATATATTTTTATAGGTTTTTTTTTGGTAAGCAATATATTTTTTTAGGGTTTATTTTTTTAAGCAATAAATTGTATAGAGTTTATTTAATTGCATATGGGGCATTTGGTATCCCTTGCAATGGTACCACTCATTGCATCGGATCCCAAACCTTGTAAACCTTGTCGTTGTCAGTGATTTTTTTTTAAAACTTTTCCGTGGTACGTGGTGCGCACCATACAGTAAAGTCACTCTGCTGCGCACTTTACAGAGGTTGCATCCTGGTGCTCACTGTATATAAAAGCGCACTGGGGAACATATATCTATGAAAAGCGACGATTGATAAAAAAAAAATAGTATTGATTTCATATCATATGAATACGGGTTAGCGGTGCACAATGACTAATAGTACTTACTGACGCGAGTATATGTTTGATGCCCTAGTGCGTTATGTTTAATGAAGCGCACTGAAATAGTAGATTGTATAAAAATTTCATAATTTATATTTCTAATGATTCCTTATTTTTTTTAATACAAGATGACTGATAGAAGTTCAAAGAAAACATCTTATTGCAACGAGCACGAAGGTAGCTCATCCCAAGAAAAGAGACATGCAAGTTCTTTAAGCTTTATTAAAATTTTTATATATAATTTGAAATATTTGTAAGTTTAAATCAATGATGTGTATTGGTTAATGTGTGTCACGTAGAGCAAAAACTTGAAAAAACTCGATAAGATTGTTTGCAATCTGAGTGCAAGAGAGAGTAAAAGATTTATGTAAATGTTGCAAAGAGAGGAAACAAATGGATAGAAAGGTAATCAACATTAAGTTTTTTTTTTACTTTTACTAAAATGAATTTCTTAACATTAATCGCTAATAAGTTTTAAACACTTGATTTCACATTTTTTTAATGTTATGCAATGACCGATACGGAGGGAATGGAATCTCATCCTAAGAGGGAAAAAATTGTTAAGGATGTAAATGATGATGACGACTTGGTCATCAGTTCATATGGAGTGGTGCTTGAAGTTAATGAGAGGGGAAAAATGTTTTACAGAGCTTTGAGGGATATAGTGGAAAGAACGTATAGACGTAATTTCCACTTATAATAAAAAATTCGATCCAGTGACTCCAAGAATCAAGTTATACGTATACTACAAGAAGCATTTCTGAAGCCATGGTCAATGAGACTTGTGAGACTTGCAATAGCAAAAGCTTACAGTAACAAAAAAGAGTCATATAAAATGTATTATTACTAAACATGTTTTCTACATTATGTTCTAATAATTACCAAACTAATTTGTTTTGCTATATTTACTTTCATGTCCATTTAAGAAAACATTATTGTGCTTTTCGTTTTTCAGGAAGATTATGAAAATTCCAAGCGACAAACGAGGGGATATCCAATACATCTGGTAGGGATGTCCAAAAGAATGTACAAGGAGATGGTAAAAGAAATGAACACAATTGCATCGCAGGAGGATGCATCCCAACAACAACGAGAATCAAAGGTATGTGATCATTCATTTATTATTTTATGCACATTGAATTTATTAATTATCATATTAAATACTAATTTTCAATTCTTTTGTTGTAGAAAATAAAACAAAATGGAACCCAATCGACACATAAAACGACGACAAGAGAAAAAAGGGTTGATCGCAAAGTTTGTGAGTACTTACGTTTTCGACGTTACTTAAGTTTTCATATTTGTTGTGATATTTATATTTGAATAATTAATTTACACCGCTTCATGAATGTCTACTAACAGGTACTAACATACAAAGAAGAACCAACCGAACAATTGATCAACATTGGGTTAATTGAGGGCTGTGATTATATGTTGAAGTATCAAGATTTAATTGAACAATTTGAAGTAGCTATGTTGTTTAACTTCCCTTGTTTTATAATTAATGGAACAATAAGAAACCTTAATATTAATTATATTGACTATGCATTGTCATGGTAAACTAAACATGCAGGAAATAAAGTATGGAGAGGAACCAATGAAAAATCTTGTGATAACCAACATGAGGCAAGGCTTCAAAATGATGTGTAGGGTTTGTGAATCAATCATTGTTATGGTACGTTTTTTTTATTTATGCAATCATGTATATTCTACTATATTATAAAAATAGATTTACTTTTTATGCTTTATTTTTATGTTTGTAGATGGAACAAGAGCAGTTGGAACGTCAACAAGAAGTCGAGCAAGAAAACATCTATTTAGATAACTAAAAGACAATATCGCCTACAACTAATCAATAAATTAGGGATGCACACAACTCGAGCAATGACAACAGTTCAAGTGATGAATGACAATCAATATAATTGAATGTTACTGCAAGTTGTATGCAGTTTTGTAATATCGCTCTGTAAAAATCAATGATATTTTTACTTAATGTAGTGGACACAATGTCCCAATTGCACAAGGACATCTTACCAATAAGTGTAACCATTACATATTGGTTTCATTTTGATTATTGTGGACCTTTATGTTGTCCCATTTTTTATGGCCATGGGTCTCTTATTCTTATATAATAAAATGAGTTTGTTATTTTATTGCATTTTCAAATGTTGTAAAATGTCGTGTTGTTGATTAATTAATATGTGAATGATTTACATTGTTACAAATAATTGATTATTTTATATGTTAATGATTTACATTGTTGCAAATAACTGAGGTGTAATCTCTTGGATAAGGCATTAATGTTTTCATTATATCAAAATGCAATAACAAAAATAAAAAAAATATTTGTAAAAAAAATAAAATAATTAAAATATATACATATCGATACATTCTTATGAACTCACAAAATGGTGTTTGATATAATATAGACATCAGTATTTTTTAAAGGTTATATGTACCGCTGCATATTAGAAATACCAAAGCACCAGTACATATTAATTATACAAAATCATCAGTGCATAAAATGTGCGATAATATATATTGTTTTCAAATTATACAGTGGGCATGTGATATATACACATCGATTATTTAAATATAATAACAACATCGGTGCTTTAAAAAACTTAAACGCACCTGTGTGTTTAATAATACAAATGCATTTGGGCATTATATTTAGTATACACACTACAAATTATACAAGCACTGGGATGAACATAAAATACAAGCGCACCGGAGTTGCATACAACAAAATGGAAATCCAGGGCATTAACCATAACTGTCTCGATGCGTTTATTTCATATGGAAGCATCATGGCATTAATGTAATGGTGAACTGATGTGTTTTCGTCTTATGTACGCACCGAGGCATTTCATGTAATGTTTCCCGGTGCAGTTTTATTTTATTTCCGCACCGGAAAATTATGTAATGGCACACCGGTGCTATTTTTGGTTTTATGTACGTTCTGGAGCAATTGATGTAAGGTCATTCCATTGATTTTTATGTTTGGGTACGCACCGGGGCTAATGGAACATTAGTGTGTTTTGACAATAAAAGCACCGAATTATATATATATATATATATATATATATATATATATATATATATATATATATATAACATCCGCTACAACCTCCGCCTACCCAAAAATTTTCAGTTATTTGGAACATCCACTAAAACCTTTGTATCTAATAGAGGAGAATGTAGCATAATTGTTTTTGAAAAATTTGCCAAATTGTGTAACACTAAAAATCTCCACTAGAAGGTGTTCTCCTTGTAGTGTTACTTCCTCCGAAGAGGGCACAAAAGCCACAAGCAAAGTGTCAATAAAGGACGAAACTAAAAATAAATACATTAAAAAAAAATCTTTGTCTATAAAATTAGTTTGGAGGATGACATAAGAATGCACAAAGTAGTGGAGTTGGCTTCAAAATCACTTTTAGGTCATTTCCAAGGGTGTGGAATGGGTATTTCTAAGCTCAAGGAGTGGGTCGATGTCTCATGGAAATCGGTCTTAGGGTATTCCCAAAAGGTGTTTGTGCTGGTAAGGAGATGGATGTAGTTCATCTTTTAATCAGAGGAGGATATGGAAAAGGTGTTGAAATCAATGTGGAAATGGGGGTTTGTGATGATATACTGTAAACATTGGTCTCCTTTTTTTTATGCCCACTTAGAAAAGATGACCCTTACTCTTGTATGGGTAAAATTACCTAGACTACCTATTGGTTTTTGGTCCTATCAAGCCTTCAAAGAGATAGGGAACTCATTGGGGGTGTTCTATGAAGCTAACATGAGTTTCAAAGAAATAAGGGAATTGACCATAGCTCACATTCTTGTGGGAATAGATACGAGGGAAGGCTTAGCTTTGGAAATGACATTATAAAAGGGTAGTTTTCTTGTAAACAAATTCTAGATTACAATTGAGGAATATCTAAGAGGAAAAAAGATGACAATTAATGTATTTTGGTAAAGGTTATTGATAGCTCAAGAGGTAGGAGTAGCACAAATATGAATGAAGGAATTATAGGGGTCAAATAAGGGTGACTAGTGGTCATTTCGAGGTAATCAATGGTAATTAGAGGTTAATAAGGTGCCAATGATGGGGTAAATAGTAGTTAATTAGGTGTGAGTAGTGGTAATTAGGGGTCAATTAGCGCTAATTAATGGTAATTAGTAGTCGATTGTAGGTAATTAGGGATCGTTTATGCTTGAGGGATTAGTTCAATTGATTGTTGTATGTATTGTTGGTTCACATTTGGCTAGTTTTTCCAATAGGTGCCTAGTTTGAATTCCCCTAGGTGAGGTGCACTAGCCTATGCAAATGGGTTTACTAGGGGTGTCATCCACAAATGTTTAGTATCCCTTAGGTTCCCTCACAAGGTTTTCCTTGGGAAAAGGCAGGTGCAATTTAGGGGTAATTAAAAGTGAAGTAGGGGTAACTAAGGGTCATTTAAGGGTAATTAGTGGTCAAGTGGGGGCTAGTTATGTGTCAATTATAAGGTAAACATGGTTAATTGGTGGTATTATACCCTAAATATTTCTTATAATATTCACATGCCATGTGCAGGAATTGCACACATTCCCTTAAGAGGGAATATTTCAACTATGCCTGTGATATGGAAATAATTTCAAGAATTATAACCTATTAGATTGTTTTGGGGCCTAAACCATGGCTTAGGGACAAAAACTAGGATCTTATTACATAACTATTAATTCTATGACTCATGAGTTGTGCATATGGCATTTAACCACCACATAAGCCCAAAACTTTAACTGAGAAGAGATATGTGCATAAAGTTAAGGATTAATGTATCAAGTATGGGAATCAAGACTTAAAACATGGTTTGGACCCAAACACTATGTATTAATCCCTAATTTTTCTTTGACAAATCATGCACCATGTGTAAGGCCCTATAATACCACATAGTCCATGTGAAGGAATCTTTGTCCTATAAAAAGTATATGGGAACCCTTCCAACGTTTGGTGCATGATGAATGAGCTATATGGCCCATGGCCAATGACTAGAAAATTAGGTTATAAACATTGATTTCAAGGCTCATTCACCATGCATAGGGCCTTGAACCACCACATAGAACCTACATAGTGAGTATTTTGTGTAGAAGTGGTATAAAGGCACCATTTTGAGGTTTGGTCAACTAAGGATGGGTGTCAAGGACTAATCCATGTTCTTGGGTCAAAACCATAGGTCTCATGCCCTATTTGTTGCTTTTATGGATGATGGGTTGTTCATGGGGCCTCATGTGCCACACATACCCTATAGGTATCATTTTGTTGGTTATAGTATTAGGGATTGATATTAGGGTTTGAACCTTGGTTTGAGGCCAAGAACCAAGGCATTACGATCCAATTTGTGTAGCATGTGAAAACATGGATTGAGAATATAAATCAAGTGGGGTAGAGACAATGGTTCATGGGGACAAGTTTGAGTTATGGGCCAATTATGGGTAATTATGGGTTAATTGAGGGTAATTAGGGGTTAATTTGTGGTAATTTATGGGTAATTAGCGATCAATTAAGGGTAATTAGGGGTCATTTAGGGATAATTAGTGGGTAATTAGTGGTAATGGGAGGTTAATAAGTGGTCAGTTATGGGGTGATTAGATTTTAATCAAAGGTAACTAAGGGTCACTTATGGGGTATTTAGGTATTAATTAGGGGTAAATTATGGGTAATTAGGGGTTAATTAGTCATAATTAGAGGTTATTTAGCGGAAATTAGTGGTCAATTATGAGTAAATAGGAGTCATTTAGGGGTAATTAGTGGTACTTGGGGTTAATTAGGAGTCAATTATAGGGTAATTAGGAGTCGGTTATAGGGTAATTAGGAGTAATTATGTGTCATTTAGGGTAAATTATGTGGTAGTCAAGGTTATAGTGGTAATTAGTGGAAATTTAGGGGCATTTAGTGGTCAATTAGGCATAATTGGGGGCTAATTGGGGCTAACTAGTGAGTAATTATTGGTAGCTAGGTATTAATTATGGAGTAACTAGGGGTTCAATTCTCATGAATTTTAAGGGCAATTTAAAAAAAACTACACGAAAAAACAGATTAGGAGTCGTGTTTTGAAAACCACCCCTAAAAGTCATGAGAATTGAAGTTTTAGAGTGTTTTGCAGGGAAATGTTTTGAAAACCACTCCTAAAATTCATGAAAATTGAATTTTTGGAGGCAATTTGTAAAAAAACACCTCCAAAACTTCAATTCTCGTGACTTTTTAACTGAGGTTTTTTTCCAAACCACCTCCAAAACTTTGGTTCTCCTGAATTTTGGTGGTGGTCGTTCAAAAAATCCCCTAAAAATAAATTCAAGGGTTTTAAAAAAATATGCCCCTAAAAGTCATGAGAACTGAAGTTTTAAAGGTTGTGTGTAAAAAACGCCTCCAAAACTTCAATTTTCGTGACTTTTGGGGATGGTTTTAAAAAATTTGATCTTAGCCATGTCAACCTTAATTCCATCCTTGCAGACTACATGACCTAATAATATGCCAATAGGGGTAGAAAATATGCATTTTCCTATATTCAGAGATAGTATGATTTGTCAACATCTTTCAGGCATCATCCTAAGGCAATGTATATGCTTTTTAAGAAAACTATAAATGGTCTAGTCATTGAAGTATACGACCATGGTTTTCAAGATAAACTCATGAAATTATTTGAGTACTATCCTTGAGAAGACAACATGGTCAATTTTATATCCAAAAGGCATCACTTTGTAAGAAAATGATCCAAACTCCATCACAGATGTGATCTTTTCTTGATCTTCCTTTACAATTGGCACTTGATTATATCGCAAAAAGACATCACTAAATGAGTAGCATTCATGTTCTTCTACCTCATTAATCATTTCATCTATGAGTAGGATTCGAAGGAATTTGTGAGTGCTATTTTATTCAACCCCGTAAAATCTAAGCAAATCCACAATATTTCAGGGTCATTCTTCTTGGGTTGAACAACCATGCGATTGGCCCACTTCGAATTTCTTATTGGGTAAATGATTTCGGCTACTAACATTTTCTCAATCTCCTTTTATAGAATTTCTTTATATGTGTGTGTTTATTTGTAAGGTCTCTTATTAACATATTTAACAATAGGGATGAGGTTGATCTTCATCTCATCCATTTCTTCGACTAGACCCTTCAAATCTTTGCAGTAATTGGAAAATACATCCTAATATTCTTTTAACAATTCAATTATCTCCACTATATGTTTTTTCGACCAATGATCTCCAATTTTGGCCATTTTTTAGTCAACCATCATTAAAAATGTCGATTTAGTTGTTTTTCAGTTCTATATCCATATGATCTAGTGGCTTTGACTCACCTAAATTTATTTCTCCTTCCTTGACCCCATTATATGTAGGTGGATCCTCGATTTTCTCTCACTCTTCCTTTTCTAGTTCACACTGCTTAGTCTTTTTTAGTGCATATTTGACTTCTTTTTGCTCCTTTGGATGATCTTTTCTCCATCTAAAATATTCTAAGGAAAACATTCATTTTCCATTTCAATTATCCATGTTGTTAAGACTTATTCATCCCATTCTTCACATGTTATTTTATTGCAAGTTAGTTTTAACTTTATGTTGACCTTCACCCTAACCTTGTCTTTTGTGTTCTAATTGGTCATTTTTTCTATAAATTCACTTATTTCTTGCACTGGTTCTTCTAATTCCACCTCCACTGGCATAAAGGAGAAATATTTTATAAAATTTTCCCTTAGGTTTTTCCAATTCCATGTGTCTTCTCTAGCTTATTCAATCTTATATTATTTATAGGGAAACTCTTCCAAGGTGTTTGGAAACATGTGTAGACAAATTATTTCATCACAGTACTCGATCCTCTTCCATTCCTTCCCATGGTCCAAAATATGTCTTACTAGGTCAAAGCCAATTTAAATTTTGTTATTTGTGTCAACGTTATTATTTTTTCCCTCCAAACCTTTCAATAAAATATGTCATAGTTGTTGTCCAAGTCTGTAGTCGATGGGTACGAGTACCCCACCAACAAGTATCATGTCTTGTAAATGATTGCACCAAATTTTGAATTCAACATTTCTCTCCAATATATTTTGATACCTTATCAAATTGTATAGTAGGGGATTCATGTTCTTTGAACCTTGATGGAGGGAATGTAGTTGACTTCAAATTTGTGGGTAATAATCTATGATATTGCTTGATTTTCTTTCACAAACATTTGGTGTTGCTCTTATTAAGAAGCAAGTCTTCAGGATAGCCCTAGGTATGGCTTCAATAGTCCAACAATCTCTTTCTCTCAACTCATAGTTTTCCATCTACCAATCATATAATTTAGTATCAAAATTTTACCCCACAGACAATGATGATCCTAGACACGATTCATCTCTAGCATTTGGTTTGACATAATGTCTTATTCCTTACATTATTTGATAAAAAATTATTATGTTTCCTTCCTCATCCCAAGGTTTTGACCAACGCTTGCTTTCCTTGGATCTAGAGGTATACTTATTCTTCCACCATTTCCTTCTAACTTTATTCTATATTTTTCTAGGGATATTGTTGCTTTCATTTTTTTACCCCATAGTCTTTTGACTAATCCCATGTAAGGTGTAGTTCCTTCAACTAGGTTGATGACCTCAAAGTCAACTATGACTATTATTCCAATTATGTTCATGTTTGCACCTTTTATTAGTCCAATGGGCTCAATGAATCTATGGTTTGATAAGTTTAAAAATTTCCTTGATCTAACAAGGTTAGGTCTCCCTGTTTTGATACATGTCTCCTTTGGGAGGATATTTATTGTTAGATTTTCATTTGTTTCGTTAACATTAGATTTACCATATCATTTTTATCTTTTTTTAACATTCAATAATCATATACTGAAATATATAAGTAGTAGATAAACAAGCACAAGAGAACACAAAGATTTATCTTGGGAAAACCCCAAATGGGGGAAAAACCTAGCCAACGTTTCTTAGAGAGAATCTTTCCAATATTCCAATACAACCATGAACAAGCTCTATTCACAAGAGCAAACCAACAATGAAGAAACCCTGATAACAAATACTTATCATCTTCTTGTCAAACCATAGCGAGAGTAAACAACTGGGCAACACCACAAAATTGGCGCAAGATAGGTGTGTCACTAGAGCAAGATAACGCACCACAGAACTGGCACAACTGGTAACTGCATCTACAACTGCAACTGTAACTGCAACTATAACTACAACTGCAATTAGCAAAAAGAAACTGGGTAGCACCACACAACCTTATCTCAACTCTTTCAGAGGTAGTGCACAAGTGAGATCACCATGAACCACCAAGAATATCCTTCCCCAAGTGGGGCGCACTCTCCAAGAGAACCAAAAACCATAAATAGTGAAACTGCTCCAACTGCCTGGTGCACACTACAAAAGGATAAATTTGTGGTTGTACAAATGGATAGACCCAGAATTGTATTTATACTAATTTGGGTGCCTGTCTAAGGTCGACATCTTATTCCAGGTCTTCAAATTTACTTTATTATTTATGTGGGCCAACTTCTCTTCCTGGAAATTATATTTCCACTTTATTATTATTTCCTGTGGGACGACTTCTCTTTTGTGGTCTTCTATTTCACTTTATTCTTTTCTAGGATGTTCTTCATATATTCAATGGTCTTCCTCTGACTTCTTGGAATCTTCTTCTTCTCTAAGAAAATTTGGTCCAGGAGGGAATACCTCCCACAACTACCAAAACATTAACACTCCCTCTTAGCTAGGGAGGTTTTCTTCCACGATTTTGTCTTCTAGTAGTCCAATGAATACCTTGCAATCAACTAGTAGCACATAGGTACTACCATGCCATCATTAGCTCAAATATTCTTCCATAATATCCACGACGATGTTGCAATCAACCGGTAGCACATAACTACTCCCATGCAATCCAATAGTCTCCACGACTACGTAGCAATCAACTAGTAGCACACAATTACTAGCATGTTGTCCAGTAGTACACAACTACTGCCATAGTCTCCACGACTATGTTTTAATGTTTCTCCTCTAGTCCTCATAGCTCCGTAAATAATGCCATGGTCCTCATACCATGCCATGATCACGCAAACCATGTTACGGGTAGAATTTCCATAGTCACATAGACTATGCTATGGTCACACAGATCACACTATCATAGCCACACAAGCTATACCATGGTCACTCAGACCATGATCCATGATGTTTTATTCTACCTTGGTAGTCATAAGACTACCACCATAATCACGCACACTATGCCATGGTCATGCAGATCATGCTACAAGTCATGCAGACTTGTACCATGCTACTCATTTACTCCCTCAATCATATGACCAATATGAGAACCCTTGGCCAGAGGGAGAGTATCTTCCCTCGGTAGAAGAAACATCATGACTTCCTCTCATGGAGAGCCCCCTCTAAATGAGGGTGGAAATTCTGCATCACGCCAAGCTTGTCCCTGAAGTACTCATACTTCAATCTAGATAGAGGCTTGGTGAGAATGTTCGTTATCTGCTCATTTGTTGATATGTATTGGAGCTCCACTGCTCCTTTCCGCACCATGTCTCGGATGTAATGGTATTTGATCTTTGTATGCTTCGACTTGTCATGAAAGAATGGATTCTCTAAAAGCTTCACACAACTTTGATTATCATAGTATATCAAAGTTGGTTCCATCTCTAGATTAAATAACCCTGCAAGCAACTTTTGAAGCCACACTGCTTCACGAATTGCAACATTGGTTGCAATATACTCTACCTATGTTGTACTGAGTGCCACTAACTTTTGTTTTCTGCTCATCCATGAGATCATACCTGATCCCAAACTAAAGAAACATCCTGATGTGGTTTTCTTGTCCATTGCAGCCCCTTTCCAGATAGAGTCTGTATAACCTTGCAACTTTACTTCACCGTCTGAGACAAACCTAAGTCCATATCCAACCATGCCATGTAGGTACCTCAACACATGCTTTGATGCTACCAAATGTACATGTCTAGGCTCAACCATGTACTGACTCAGAGTGTTCAATGTAAAGCCTATATTTAGTCTGGTGTTAACCAGATAAATCAAGGATTTGATTAATTTTCTATACATCATGGGATCAACTAAATCTGAAGATGAATCACTCAAGAGCTTCAGATTCATAACCATAGTTGTGGCCATGGAATTGGAGTCCATCATCTCGAATCTTTGCAGGACCTCAACTGTATATTTTCCTTGGCCAAGGAAAATATCATATGATCTCTACCTCACCTCTAATCCCATCAAATATAGATCCTTCCTTTCGAACTCTGAAGTGAGTTCCCTCTTGCACCCATCTATGAGCTTCCCATCCCCTTTAAGAAACAGGTCATCCAATATCAAAGAGAAACGCATATCTTGCCCTGGGTGCCTACTTAAGATTGTACAAAGCTTTCTTCACTATGGAGACATGAGACTCCTTCTTATGTATCTTGTGGTTGTTCTATGTACACTTTTTTCTAGATACTAGAGCAAGTGTCTTGTCACAACCTTCTCCCTCTTTCTAGGAGAATATTCTAGCTAGAAATATTTCTTTGTACTTCTCTATGTTGCCATCTACAACGTGCTTGATCTTGTAGATCAATTTTCGAAGTCACTACTAACTTCCCTTCTGGTCTCGGAACAACTTCCCACACATCATTCTTCATCGCATCCTTCCACACACTTGTTGCTTTGCAGATTCCTTATAAGTGGACGGTTTTGAATCAATGATCTTCCTCATCAGTGCCACATAGCTGGAAAACTTGTGTTGTCTCCTGCTCTCTCTGGAATTGAGGAAAAATCTATATCCCAGTCCTTCTGACTGGATGCCTCCTCTGTCACTGAAATAAGGGAATCTTCCCAGGAGGTCTCATATCTCCTCGAAGCCTTTAATGCTTCGATATACCCTCCTCAACTCATGGTACCTATCTGTCAGTCCTGGAAGACATCTCTTTCTCCCACTTGAATCTGAGGGGGAACTTCCTCTAAATGATATGGTCTTCCTCTTAGTCAAATGAATCTCTCTGAGATCAGGATCACTCTGAGTCCACATGCTTCCTCTGAGTCTATATAATATCCAGAGCCATCTACTCCCTCTACATATTTTGGACTCCTCTGAAGTCTAATCTTCTATGGACTATACTGGGAGGTTTCTCCTCCCTACTAGATCCCGAGGGTTGATTCCCTCAGAACTTTGGCTCCTTGTGAGTTGGTACTTGGTGGGGACACCTGCCTCACTAATGGTGGAGCCATCTGCTCCACCTCATGATATGGCTCATCAATAACATATATTTGTATCCCCTTTGCTTCATGAAAAGTATACGGGACCATGTTGGCCTCTTCCTAATCACTGCAACGATTCTAGGTAGGCCCTTCTGGCTCTACTGACTCTTCCTAGTGATCTGAAGAGTGATCAACTAAACTAGAGGGATTTGTACGGTCATATTCAAAGCCTTCTTCTCCTTACAATCGATCTCCATATGAGATACTTTGTATCCGCAAAAGTACCCTCCTTTCCATAAGGTTCTGACTTCGTCCTCTTCTCCTTCATTACATGGATGTGTACGGTTATGTACACAACTCTATGTCTGAATAGTGTTCTCCAAGTCTCAGCTAGAGACCATATAAATTGTTTCCTCCGACAATCGTCATTATATATCTTTCTTAGAGCTATCAACTGTGACTTTCCTAGAACAAGAGCAACAACAAAATATCCATGGTAGCCTCCATGGAATTTACAAGATAACCTACCTACGAAAAGGTCAACAACCAAGAACATATCCTAGAGGAGATTGATTTATCTTGTAAACAAGTGCATCATTAATACTGAACAATGGGCATTTACTTAATGATCATGATACCAACAATATTCAAGTGTTACAAAACATTTGATAACAATAGCAATAATATAACTATAAAGACTGTTATTCTAGTTATAACACTTACTTAAGTTGTAGCAACATAAAATATTAAACTTGATATGCAAACCTCAAGTCTAGTTGTTGCTTTCCCATTTGAGTTGTCATATATTGTAGGAGACATCGTCATTGCTACCTCCAACTCTTGGGCTTCCTATGAGTGCATTAGATCTAATATCCCTTTGGATCTACTATCACTGCTTGGATAAATGTCCTTTTGCCAAGTGTATGTCTCCTGCAAACACCCTAATCTTATATACAAGTACACCATCCATCTTTGTCTTCAAATATGAGACATTACATCAATAAGAAAAATTTAGAAATCTGAATCAGAAGGTTCAATGCCCAGGAAAATGTCAACAAGCCTAAAACCCTAAAAATTCAATTATGACAGAAAGTCAATCTGAGAAGTGCAGTAGGTGCGCTACAGTAGGGTGAGTTGATCATTGATGGATTTTTTCCCAATCAGATTTATAATAAGTGCTCAACAAGCTTGAAAAATTGCATGTGCAACAACAAATCTCAGCAATGTGGCAAATCTCATGATCTTCCTTCCAATGGTTAGACTGTTATGAAGGAAACCTGCTTTGATACCATGTTAGATTTTCATTAGTTTCATTAACATTAGATTTACCATAGCATTTTTATATTATTTTAACATTCAACAATCATATACTGAAATATATAAGCAATAGATAAACAAGCACAAGAGGACACAAAGATTTATCCCGGGAAAACCCCAAATGGGGGAAAAACCCAACCAACTTTTCTTAGAGAGAATCTTTCCAATATTCCAATACAACCATGAACAAGCTCTATTCACAAGAGAAAACCAACAATTAATAAACCATGATAACAAATACTTATCTTCTTCTTGTCAAACCCTAGCGAGGGTAGACAACTGAGTAACACCACATAACTGGCGCAAGATAGGTGCATCATTAGAGCAAGATAGCGCACCACAAAAATGGCACAACTGGTAATTGCAACTGCAACTGCAACTGCTCTGCATTTGCAACTGGGCAGCACCACACAACCTTAGTGCAAATATTCAAGAGGTAGCACACAAGTGAGATCACCAAGAACCACCAAGAATATTCTTCCCCAAGTGGGGCGCACTCTCCAAGAGAACCAGAAACCATAAACAGTGAAATTGTTGCAACTGCCTAGTGCGCACTGCAGAAGGAGAACTATGTGGTTGTACAAATGAATAGACCCATACTTGTATTTATACTAATCTGGATGCCTTTCTGGGGTCGAATTCTTATTCTAGGTCTTCAAATTTACTTTACTATTTATGTGGGCCAACTTCTCTTCCTGGAAATTATATTTCCACTTTATCATTATTTCCTGTGGGTCGACTTATCTTCTATGGTCTTCTATTTAACTTTATTCTTTTCTGGGGTGTTCTTCAACTATTCAATGTTCTTCCTTTGACTTCTTGGAATCTTCTTATTCTCTAATAAAAGTTGTCTAGGAGGGAATACATCCCACGACTACCAAAACATCAACATTTACTTGATATCCAAAGTCAACCATGACCTATCCTTGAATATCCAAGTCGACCCGAGGATCACAATCATCGATGAGCTTGTCTTCTTGGTTCAATGGGCATGGATCTTTGATGGCTTTGTGTCCATCTTTAAAGTTTTTTAGTATGTTCATCAATTCAAGCAATCTTGCTACTGACTCTTCTTCACTTAGGAGGTCTAAATTTTTTACTAACACATTTCTTTCTCTTTTTGTTTCCTTTTGATTATTGATTCTCAAAAGTCTTCTTCTTCAACCATGTTACTAACATGCCCATGGCCTTGTCAATAATTTCTTTTTGTCTTGTTGGATTTGAGTATATACCTTAATGTTTCTTTCTAAGATTTATCTGGGGGGTTATCTACAACAACACACATTCCCCTTTCTTTGCTCCTAACATGGTGACCACATTTAGGTTCTTGGAATTTAATGCTCTGTTCTTAGGTACACTTTGCAAGATATTGACACTCCTTCTATTCATTATCTTTTCTAATATTATTGGGAATTGTTCAAAAGAATGATCTCCCACTCCACACTTCGTACAAAAATTCAAGTCATATCCATCTTTCAAAGAGTCATCGGGACTTAAGTGATCTTCTTTATAACATATAATACAAAATATTATGTAGTATCCTCCTTGACCTACATGTTTTATGACCTCAACCTCCTCTCTTTTCATTATATCCACCTCTTCTTGGATAATATCCATCTCCTCGTCCTTGTCCTTGTCCCCCTTGGTTCTAATATATTGTCTACATATGTTATATTGTTTGATAATTGGGCTTACTTCTATGATTATGCCAACATTATGATGTACTATGGCTGTTATCTTCATAAATGGCACACCACTTTTTCTTAGCATTCTTCAAATTATGCGGGCAGTCTTTTGTATTGTGGTTTATTATCACATCACAAATTTCACAATGACATTCAACTTAGATTTTTATAACATCTTAATGCATGTCATTTAATTCTCTATATTTGTAATTTTCTTTTGTGTGCCATGTTCACGTATATAGTACATGATAGAACTAGTCTTCTTAATGTGAGATCTTATAAGGATGTTTGCATCATCTCCAATTTTTCTCCTAATCTTCTATATGTCGACAAGGTTACCCAATCCTCATTGGTTTTAATTTTTCGTTCTCTCTTAAGTGCTCCTTCACATGATTTAATCTCATGCATCCTTAAGGGTACCATGATTTTCCACAATAGACTAACAACGAACCATTGCACTAGTATCTCTTTCTTAGTAACATAGGGGATCTGACTCAACGAGTCCTTAAATATCTTATCGTAGTCTTTGATCAGATCATTTGGCATTTTTTTAAGCTCTTTCAGCTTTTAATCTAAAATATGTTTAACATGTTGATTATTAAAGAATGATAGGAAGCCACTCTTGATCTCATCCTTGGTTATTCCACAATTTTCAATAAAGTTCATAAACCAAGTCAATGCTCTTCTTCTCAGCACACCTACAAACTATGTTATTTGATTTTTTTCATTGGTAACATCCACTGCATCTCGCATTTTATCACATATAAACCAATTCCATTTTGGATCATCATCACCCTCATAGAGAGGAAAGTTTCTAGTATTAATGTTTTCCATATTTGTTGTTGTCAACATATTCAATGGTGGGGTCGATGGTATTGGTGGTTTATTGGGAAATGATTGTTTCAAACCTTTAACTGGTGTATATTAAATACTATGTTTCATAATTTTGACAGAGGACTCTTGGTTGATGTGTTATTGTTCTACTTCTTCTTTCAACTTGGTCTAACACTCCCGGTCTTTATAGTTGCTTATGTTTCTTCTTCATGCACGTGTTTCTTCATCAACCAAACTGTTGCAACCTTTAGTTGGTGGAATTTGAATTTATTTAGTAATTAAATTTGGCCAAGAGGGAGATCCAATGGGATCCTCAATTCATATTAGTAAGTTCAATCTGTGGCATTTAAATCCAAATTTTGTTAGTGATTTGACCATCTTCATCTAGTCAACCCCAAACAATTGCTACACTAGGTTCAATACGCAAGCATTGCTAGAGGAATTCAATAATGTTGAGGATTTTTTTCTAGTATCTGGTGTTCTGAGTATCGTAGATGTCAACTCTTTGACCTCCATTTTTTGGTATTTTATGATAGTCGTAGAGATTCCAATCTTGTCGCTACAATCTACAGATTCTCATCCAAAATAGGAATCATTGCAGTTGCTTCCTCTTTTGCACTCAACTAACTCTTGTTTATTAACTCAAATAGGGTTATCCTTATGTAAATCCAATTCTCCACTAGATCGACAACCTCCAAATACATCATAGTTTCTTCCTCTTCTGCACTGAGACAAAGTTCAATACTTGATCTAGATAGGGTTAGCAAGGTATCGACAAAATGCTCCACTACTTCTCTCTTGGATTGACGAGGGTCCATGAATTTTCTTATCTTAGAACTTTTTTTTTGTCTTTTGGCTCACTCGATTTTCTACAAGTCAATCAAGGGTTTGTATTCATCCATTCTTCTTTCAATTCTTTTATTTGTTTCCACATCCAATGTATATTATCCTTGTCTTCAAGTTGATTCTTGCTTCTTTCCTTTTCCTAGCATGGTTGTGTTTTCCATTGGTCTCATTCTTCTTTAGTGCGATTTGTCTAGGGTTTTTATTTTTTAAAGAGGCATCTCGTGAGCAACTACCCCCCATCACTGACCCCAGTCTACTCTAGGTCGATGCGAGTAATCATAGAATTCATTCTTATTTTCTTAAAAAATATTCCTTCTCTTCTTGTTTTTTCTTCCAATCAGTGCAGATTGGAGTTCTTAAGGGAGGTCATGCTTTGATAATAAGCTTGACTCCTTTGTTGATGTGAAATTTATGCAAAAACTATCATGTAATTTAGTGAAGAATATATTTTTTATGTCATTCAAGGATGTGTGTTCCTCTAATGCTTGTTCTTCACAGAAATCATTATCGATTTTTTCAACCCACTTATACAAGTTTGTCCCATTTAGTTAATCAACTTCAATAGCAACTTTTCATCATCTATTCAATTGTTAATGAGAAAGTGTTTCAACAAGCTTATTTATCTCTACAAGAAATTATTCTATGAACTTCTTGTGAGATTTTGTGAAAAAATGTTCCCTAGCTTGTGTAACGATTAGTCAATTTCTTCTAGTTTAATTCTTAAAATAATTCTCCAAATTTCTCTCCCACCACTAACTGATCTCCCCATCACTAAACATCTTTGTATGCATGCAACTAATATACAAGTCATATATCAATACTACCAATAATGGAACCAATGTTGTAATCTAAGGTATGACAAGGAAAATGCGGTTACCAATAGTGTATTCATTCAACCATATTATACAAACAATAATATACAACCATGAGCACATAGAAGGAGGAGAGAGGAAGAGAAGAAAAGTAACTATAGAACCAATAACAAGTAGTTTTTAATATCAAATATTTCTAACATACCACCATTACATGTCATATTCATGTCTATTTATATATTCCAAAAGATGAGGGTAGCTACAACTACCATAACTACTTTGGGCAGTCAACCTGACTAGTCAATCGACTGACTTGACTACCTAGTCGACTACAATTCCCAACCAACTCATTCCATTAAAATGCTCAATCTATTACTTATCCTAGTTGACTAGTCGACTAGGCTCCAACACAAAGCAATAGTTGCAACATCATGCAAAATACTCTAACTGAGACAAGTTCTTGAAAATATGAGACTACAACAAAGGTATTCAACACCAATATATTGCAACAATTCCAACTCACTAGAAATTATGTTTATTGTGTTGTAACTAAGCACATTAAAGTTCATCATCCTTTTATTAGAGAGTTGGTCTAGAACAAATAGTTACAGTTAATATATTATAATGTTGAAGATTAAGTTTTAGATATTTTAATTTTTTACTAATACATTTTTCAAGGCAATGTTTACAAGATTTAGAGAGTTTTTATATCCAAAGAAAACAAAATGACTATCAATGGGGAGTATTAGGATATAACGTTAATTTTATACATTCACTGAAGGCAAAGAAAATTAAAAGTCACGTAGAACAAAGCTTGAGTGAGTCATTAGTTACATAAGGTAGATGAAATTGAGAAGTCATTTGGGAGTCTAAGAGTTACAAAAATATTCTATAGATAAATGTATGGATCAATGTTGCAAATATATTTGATTTCTTTCGAAATATTTTCAATTTTTTTTATGATTTTTTAAGTTATTGATGATTATGATATATTCTAATTTTTCAAACTCAGGTTTATGCTTGCCGTTGTTTTCCAATATTTTCCCCAATAATTTTGAGTGTATTTTTCAAACCCTCACTGATATTCCCAAAACTATATTTGCAACATTGTTATGAATATATGAATTCTCATGAAAATAATCATGCATATTGTATATAATATTTGAAGGAGAGATTAATTCTTGTATGTAACAAGGAACAACTCTACATTAATGAATCACTTGAAGGTAAATTTGAGTTAGATATTTGAGATGACAAAAATTAAGTTTATTGTGCTATAACTAAGCACATTAAAATTCATCATCATTTTATTAGAGAGTTGGCCTAAAACAAACAGTTGAAGTTAATATATTATAATGTCGAAGATTGAGTTTTAGATATTTGAATTTTTTTTTGTTTATTAGAGAGTTGGTCTAAAACAAAGAGTTGAAGTTAATATATTATAATGTTGAAGATTGAATTTTAGATATTTGAATTTTTTATTAAAACATTTTTCAAGGCAAAGTTTACACGATTTAGATTTGAAGTTAATATATTATAATGTTGAAGATTGAGTTTTAGATATTTAAATTTTTTATTAAAACATTTTTAAGGCAAAGTTTACACGATTTAGAGAGTTTTTATATCCAAAGAAACAAAATGAATATTAATAGGGAGTATTAGGATATAAAGTTAATTTTATACATTAACTTAAGGCAAAGAAAATTAAAAGTTATATAGGACAAAGCTTGTGTGAGTCGTTAGTTACAAAGGGTAGATGAAATTGAGAAGTCATAACTAAGCGCATTAAAGTTTATCATCCTTTTATTAGAGAGTTGGTCTAGAACAAACAATTGCATAATATATTAAATGTTGAAGATTGAGTTTTAAATATTTTAATTTTTTATTAAAACATTTTTCAAGGAAAAGTTTACATGATTTAGAGAGTTTTTATAT